>JABTXL010004601.1:738240-756473 GCA_025134845.1 Neodon shergylaensis | reverse complement strand
CCCTACCATATGCCAAACCCTTTCAGTTGCTTCCCTGTTTCCCCGACTCTCACACAAGATCGCTGTCACTGTGAAGGTTTAGGAAGGAGACGTTGCTATTAGTTAAAACTCAGACCCGGTGGTCTCGCACCCACTTCCTGTATTAACAGTTGAAGCCACTGCAATGAATTACGGCATGGCTGAATAGTGGGCAGCATTTTACACTTGGATAAGCTAATTGAAATTGATGGTACAATTGCTCACCAGGTGCCTCTGAGACACAGCGATGTGATGATCCCATTTGCTACAGCATCCGAGTTTTAAACGCAGTTCCAAACAACGACTATGGGAAAATGCATCATCCTAATTGCCTGTTACTCTTCAGGCTCAAAATTTAATTAAAGCAAATCTCGAAACGCTAAAAATTAACAGATTTTTTTTTCTGTTTCAACTTTGATCACTGACAATTAGGCAAAATTATTTTAGGAATCCAGTGAAGCAACCAAGGCTGAGAATAATTCAGTTATATAAGAATCTTTAAGATGCCCCCTGGAGGGTAGGAGAGACGATTCAGAAGGAAAAGCACTTGCCTCCAAGTCTGTCATCTGAGTTCAATCCATGGTGGGAAAACTGACTCCTTCGAGTTGTTGCAGACCCCACAGTTTGTGCCCCCTGCACACAAATAAATGATGTAATCAAGTAAATAAGCAAACATAATGTTTTCTGTGTCTGTGTGTATGTGTATGTGTGTGTGTATGTATGTAAATATATGCACACAAATGCCATGGTTAGAGACTATTAAAATAAAGACACTGGGCCAGGAGTGTATGACTTTAGTTCTAGCATTCAAGAAATAGAGACAGACGGATCTCTGTGAGTTGGGGGCTAGCCTGATCTACATAGTGAGTTCGATGGACCTGGTCTTTGTTTTTAGTTTGGCAGGTCTATGTGCTTGTTGTGTGATATTTTGATTATGTTCTGACAGTAGAGTTTGCTTAGAGTCAGAGGGCAGAGCTAGCCACAGGCTGACCAAAATTAACCATAGAGGTTTTGGAGGACTGAGGACAGTCAGGAGACAGGAAGTAGTAAGGCAGGACTGAGAGAGGATCTCAGCCTTTTGGATGGAGGATCAGAAGATATAGAAAGTCACTGGTAGCTGTTCTGCTACTTCTCTGATCACTCAGGTTCAGAGATCTTACCCCAATATCTGACTCCCAATTTTTTATTGATAAAGAATAATTAGACAAACACTTTATATGCTGAGTTTTATGGCCTGGGTAGTACTTCCATCATGGAGTGAGTTGTGCTAATGTATAGGGGCCTACTAAGTACTGGAGGCCTGTTACAAAATACATTTTGCTTTTTAATCCTTTCAGTTGGCATACTAAATAATGTTTTATTATGACCTTTTCATACATATATTATTATACTTTGATTTGGATTTTTAATATTTTTGTTTTTATTTGAAACAGGATCTAACTCAATGGCCTCAAATCTGACCCTCTGGCCTCTGCCTCCCTTTGTTGATAAGTCTTATTGTCAACCAAACACAATCTAGAGTCACCTGGAAAGAAAGTACCAATGAGTGATTGTCTAGATTAGACTGACATCTGGCTATATCTGTGGGGAATTGTCTTACTTAATTACATTAATTGAAATGAAGAGATCTGGCCACTGGGGGTGCCACCATCCTGTAGGCAGAGGATTAAAAGAGTGGACTAGTTGATCTGACAGCAGCTTGAACTCAACTCTCTTGAGCGTAGATGTGTCTAGCTGTTTCGAGTCCCTGCTTCATGACCCCCCCCCCAATGATGACGTCTGTGTAATCTATAACTGTGAGTGACAATAGACCCTTTCTCCCCCAAGTCTCTTTTGTCAGCCACTGAAAAGGAACTGCAGATCCCCGTAAAATGTCACCGCATGCTGCAGATTGCTTGGAGTATTCCCAACGGCAATGAGACAATGTTTGAATGCTCTGGCTCCAGAGTTCCAGGTCTTAGGATTACCATGAGAGCTATAGTGCTTTCGTTGTGGCTGAAGAAGCCCTCAATCTTAGAACAATTGCAAAAAAAAAATTAATGTTAGTGGAAGATACATTTTCTTTATAGAATTATGTTAATATAGGGATAAAAAGATAATAGAAATCCCACATCATTATTTTGCAGTGCCTTATGAATTAATGAACTCCAATAATTATCAATGGCTGCTGACATCATAAGAGTAAAGACCGTACATTATGTCCTTCAGTGAAAATATAAATATAACACTGCCTATGAAATGTTCCAGCCAGAAAAACCAAGCGTGCATCTGTATAAATCTGCACATCTAAAATGAAAAATAGAATTATTAAAATGTTAACATGAAGAAGAAGCCTGGCTTCAAACTGGCAAAAATGAACTATCAGTCAATAAAGATGATAATATGGAATCTTTTCTTTTATTTACCAAGAAGATGAAGAAAGAGGAAAATAAAGCAAGGAACAGGAAGTACATGTAAAAATAGAGAGTAAATTGGTAAATTTAAATTAAACTACATTTTCAGGGCTGTTCGGAATATTTTCTGCACAGACAAAAATCAGCTCATAACTCATAGGACAACAGAAACAAAAGCATGGAAAGTATGTTCTCTGATCAAATTGATATGATGCTAGAAATCAAAATGAGAAGCAATGCAAATGCATAGAAAGTAACACCTTCCAAATAACCCAGGGATCAAAGAAGAAACCAAAGCGAAACTGAAAAGATTTTAAGGTTAATGAAAATGAAAGCACAGGGTGTCAGGGACCATGGGATGCAACTAAGACAGACGAGGACACTTACACACAAAATGCCACAAGGATGTGTGGGAAAATCTCAAAGCAATGGCCTCAGATTTCACTTATGCATAAAGATAAAAGATGTTAAATTAATAATTCAAGCTGTCTCTCTCAGAGACCACTTTTAAAATTATTTAATTAAACCCAAATTTAATAGAAAAGGGAAATGATAAAATTCAAAACTGAAATAAAAAAGAGAAAGGCAATCAATAAAATAAAACACTGGCTCTACAGAAACTTCAAGTAAAAACTTTCTATAGCCAGTTTAGGGAGAAAAATATAATAAAACCAAAATTCACAATATCAGGAACATGAAAAGCAGTGCTCTTCAATAGATAGTTATTAAAAGTATATTAAAGAAATACCTTAAAGAATTTTGTGATCATAAGTTTGAAAGTCTTAATTAAGGGAACAGAAGTATTGAGAGACACAAGCTATCAAACTTCACACAGAAAGAAAGAACCTTTGCAGCCTCCCAAATGCTAAAAGTAAAATGTGTGATCTAAAATCAATGAAAACACTAGGCAAAAAAGAAAAAGGTTTCATGTATAAATGATACTAAACATTTAAAAGAAATGTAATGTAAATGAGATCAAACTATTAAAAAACTGTCATCTAACATCCCTCGTATACAGATACAAATTTTAAATAAACTTTAACAAGTTAGTGTAGTATTATATAAAAAGAAATAATACATTATTTCTTGGGTGTAGCCTGAAAAGACAAAGTTGGCTTAACTTTGAAAAAAATTAGTCAATTGAATTCATTGTTTCAATTATTTAAAATATAAAATTATTAATTATCTCAGATATAGACAGTTATTGACCTAAAAGAAGCTTGAAACTAGAAAACTTATCCACAGAAACAAAGCAAAATTCCTTCTGACCTTTGTTTAAATGAAGATTTCTTCAATATGAAAGAAGAAGTGTGCCCCATGAGAAAAAAACATTGACAAAAACATTGGACATCATACATTTTGAACTGTCAAAAGACATACATTAAGGTGATAAAAAGGTTTATCAGAGCTAGAATAAATACTTACATATCTGATAAAGAAATTACAACCAATGTATATTTTTGAACATGTAGTCAAACTTCAGTAAGAAAGAAGGATAAACTCGGTTTTAAAAGAGGTACAAAATTTTTTTGAACAGACCTCTCATCAAAAAAAAAAGCATATGCTTTGTATATACGCAAACCAAAACAATACCCAACTGCAATGTATTACATTCTGTTATGTTACATTTGTTTAACTCTACAAAGCTGTGTTACTTTGCCTGTCTAAAACACCTGATTGGCCTGATAAACAGCCAAAAAATAAAAATAAAAAAGAACACAGAAAGAGAGAAAAAATAGCTAGAAGCAAAAGCCCAACATGTTGGAAGCAGTCGTACTCTAACCTATCAGTTTAGAGGTCACAAAGGATGAGGATGGCAAAGACAACCTGAGTGCAAAGTAACCTTCTCGTCATGTTCCAATGGAAAGAATATTAGTGACACTTGTATAATACTGCGATTGTGATAAGGGAGGTCATGCATGCTGTGAATATTTTATTGCTATTGGTTAATAAAGAAGCTGCTTTTGGCCAATGGTTTAACAGAATATAGCCAGGCTGGAAGAGATATAGAGAGAGATAGCAGGCAGAGTCAGAGAGATGCTATGTAGCCCTGCTAGAGATAGATACAGGGAATAGAACTTTACCCAGTAAGCCACAGCCATATGGCAATACATAGATTAATGGAGACAGGTTAATTTAAGGTTTAAGGCCAGAAGTACACATAAGCTATTGACCAAATAGTATTGCAAATAATATAGTTTCTATGTGATTATTTCAGGGCTGAGCAGCTGGGAACAGACTAACAGCTTCCCCCAACACAAATGTGTGCAAAGATGTTTTTGCAAAGAGAGAATCAGGAAATGTTACAATATGTACAGATAAGCATGGCTATTTCTGGTTGGCATAATTTTGAACATATTTTCTTTCTTTCCTCAACAAACAAAAAAAAAAACCCAGATCACTAGTCATTGGGCCAGTGTAAACTGAAGACACTACTGTTCAACTCTCTTGGTTATCCTTGCCTGGTGATAGCAAATGTATTGAACATTTTGAACTCAGCATGATGAAGACTACATCCAATAAACCTATGGCCAATAATCTACTGAATTGGAGAAAATAAAAGCATCTCCACTAAGATCAGGAACCAGACAACAATGTCTACTTCCTCCACTCTTCAATCTGCTAGAAATATTAGCTAGAGAAATAACATGAGGGAGAGTCAGGGTACAGAAATAGGAAAGGAAGAAATCAAAGCCTTCTTATTTCTGGATGATATGATTCTACACATAAAAGACCCCAAAGACTCCACAAGGAAATTTTCAGATCTGATAAGCAATTTCAACGAAGTGTTATTATACAAAATTATCATATAAAATGTGTAACCTTTCTATATACCAAATGCTGAAATATAAATCAGAAAAACAGTCTCATTTACAGTTGTATCAGTAAAACAAAATACTTTTGAATAAACCTAACTAAGGAAGTGAAAGAACTCTATAAAGAAAATTTTAAAATACAAAGAAAAAAATTGAAGAAAATACTAAAAAATGGAATGATTTGCCATCCTCATGAATTAGAAAAAATAATAGTGATAATGGTTATACTGCCAAAAGAAATCTACAAATTCAAGGCCATATCAATCAAAATCCAATGTCATCTTTTATTGAGATGGCAAAAAATATTAACACATCATTTAAGAGCCTTAAGGTGACCCCAGGTAGACAAAGCAATCCTTGGCAAAAAGGACAGTACTAGAGGTTTTACCATACCTGATCTCAGGCTACACGATGGATAGTAATAAAAACGTGGTACTGGCACAGAAACAAGTATATAGCCAAAGGAAACAGAGTAAAGAACCTAGATTAAACACACACATACACACACTTAAATATACATTAAAGAAAAAGAGCTTCACCAGCAAATAGTACTGAGGAAACATGTCTACACATAGAAGATTGAAACTAGATCCATATCTCTCACCTGTATGAAAAATCAATTACTCAAGTAGATCTTAATGGAAGACCTGAAACTCTAGAACTGAGAGGGGAAAATGCAGGAAAAACAATATCAAATATCAACACAGACTTGAACGTTCAAAATAGACTCTAGCCACTCAGGAAATAAGACCAACAATAGATGTCTTAGTTCCTGTTCTTTTGCTGTAAAGAGACACATGACCAAGGAAAAGGGAGCATTTAATTGGGTCTGGCTTACAGTTTCAGAAGCTTAGTCCATTATCATCATGACAGGGATCATGGCAGTGTGCAGGCAAATGATGGAGACATTTGCCTGAGAATTACATCCTGATTCATAGACATAGAGAGACTGTGCCTGGTATAGGCTTTTGAAAACTCAAAACCTACCCCCACACTTCCTCCAACAAGACAAGGCCACACCTCCTAATCCTTCCAATCCTTTCAAATAGTGCCACTCGCTGGTGACTAAGCATTCAAGTATATGAGCCTATGGGGGCATTCTTATTCAAACCACCACAACTGACAAATAGAATCTTGTGAAATCACAAAGCTTCAGCCCAAAGGGAACAGCTGACTGGATGAAGAGACATTCTGCAGAATGGGGAAAAAAAAATCTTTGCCAGCTATACATCTGACAGAAGCTTAATATCCAAAATATACAAAGAATTAAGAAACACTAAATAACAAGAAATCAGTAGTCACCCAGCTGGTAAATGAACTAATGAAATGAGGAGATAATTCTTAAAAAGTGAAGAACAGCAAACAGGCTGCTAAGCATGAAAAACTGTGCAAGCTCATGAGCTAGCATAGAAATGCAAATTGAAACCACCCTGAGATTCCAACCCCAATTGGAATGGCCATCATTAAGGGAACAAATAACAAAGGATGCCAACAAAAGTGAAAAATTATACACTGCTGGTGATGACAGAGGTTTCTGTCCCGCCCAGTCCCACAGCTACAGAGGTCTACATTAATTAGAAACTGGTTGGCCTATTAGCTCAGGCTTCTTATTAACTTGTCAGAGCCATTTCAGGCTTCCCCTTTCTCACATCTCACAGGGCCTTGAAGTAAAAATCTCGAGACAGAAAACTTTTTTTTAAATATTTATTTCTTATGTATACAATATTCTGTCTGTATGTCTGCAGGCCAGAAGAGGGCACCAGACCTCATTACAGATGGTTGTGAGCCACCATGTGGTTGCTGGGAGTTGAACTCAGATCCTTTGGAAGAGCAGGCAATGCTCTTAACAGCTGAGCCATCTCCCCAGCCCGAGACAGAAAACTTAAACTTAGCCAAAACATTACGTGCTGACAGTGGAGACTCAAGCTCTGGAAAGCACCACAGAGTGTCTTCATTGCTTGCTGCTTATCACTAACAGCAGGTGTTCTAGCCACTGACCTTGCAACTGCCCTGCTTAGCTGCCAAACTGCCCCGCTTAGTTGCCTAGCTACCAAGCCCCTCCTTCCCTTTCCCCTTCATCCTTCCCCCTTTCCTCCATTCCCCCTGCCCAAGCTCCTCTCTGAGGAGTATTTAAGATATGAAACTTGCTTCAATAAACGGGATGCCTTGACAAAAGAATACTACTTGGCGTCCATTTCCCCCCCCCCCCCCCATGTCTTTCAGATAGTGCCTCTTTAAGATCCTGGAGTAACTTAGGACCTGCTGGGCGGGTCGTTAACTAATTTCTACTAACCCATATTTTTTGTCTGTGTTAGCCATGTGACTTGGTATCTTCATCAGCAAGGCATCCTCTTCTTGCTTCCTCTGTGTCTGGATGACAACTGCAGACTGACTCTTTCCTCCTCCCAGAATTCTCCTGTTCTGGTTTCCCTGCTTCTATTACCTGCCTGTTCACTCCACCTATACTTTCTGCCTGATTAATAAAATCAGCATTTTATTAAAATACAAGTGACAGGATAAAAGGCCGTTGTTCCACACACTTCTCCCCCTTCCCCTTTTATTAAATAAGAACTCTGAATCTAATATTCTTTCTTTAGCTTTTTGTCCAGACCATTATCCAATAACATCTTGTAACCAGCACTCTAAACAAAGATAAATATCCATAATCCATATTTTGGGAATGTGGACATAGTTTTTCAGACTATTTCCTGCTGATTGGTGGCACTGATAATCTTATAGGAACCTAAAGAAAATTTAGAATTATGGTCAAGTCATGGCTGGAATATTCTGTGAGGCTTGATCAATTCAGCCAGCAGTCTTGGGGCTGTTCTGGATATAGAACTCAGACATCTGGGCCATCTGCTCCTTTTGGAGATTTCTCAGAGGGTCTTCCTTGATCAAACCTTATTTTTCTTAATCCAGAATGAATCCACAGCCTTTCATTTTCTGTGGAATGTAGGGGAAAACATTATGCCACATCTTTGTTATTTAATAAGGTTTTTATTTTTTAATTGTATGTATGTATTTGCATGCACATGTGTGGTGTGCGTGTGTGTGTGTGCATGTGTGTAAATGTGCATGTGAGAGTCGGAGCCTGTGAGGGCCAGAAGTAGGCTCTCAACCCCCAAGAGCTGGAGTTACAGGTGGTGGCAAGCTGCCAAACATTGGTGCTGAGAATCGAACTCAGGTCCTCTACAAGAGCTCTTAACCACTGAGTCATCTCTCCAGGCCTTTGTGCCATTTCTTCACATGACTGTCAGCATAGGAAGTTTACTGACATTAGCGTCAGCACAAACAGGTGTGTGACGTGCTGTCCTATGATGTCAGATAGCTGTGCCATCAGTAGGCAGTCAGAATCGCTCAGCTCTGTCACACTCCCACGAGCACGCCATCATGGATGTATTCCCTTGTTGACTGGAACATGGCTAAACAGCATATGACCATATTTATTGTGGGCATGACTTTCTTATATCTGAATGTCCAACCAAAGAGTCTAAAATCTAAACTGGTCAATGGTCAGTTGGAGATGACGCTACTCTCATCTATAGGGAGTGGTCATAAAGTTCCCCGTAAGTGGCCAGCAATGTGGGCTAAAGAGGCCGTGCGTGGCCAGCTGGCCATGGATGAAGCACAATACAGGTCCTGCTTGCACTAGAGCTCATCTTTATGTTTTCTGTCCAGTGGCACAAAATCAAGAACAAGCTAGTATGTGTGACCAACTCAGCTTCTCCCAGGAAGATAAGTTTTAGATTCAGTATTTCCCCAACCCAAATTCTCCTAATTCTCCTAGGAAAGGCCACTGCTCTTGAGAAGTGAAAAATTATTCTACCTGCAACTAACAAATTTACCCGGAGTCAAATCCTGATGTGTAGCCTGATTAATAAAAATCCAAAGACAGATACTGGGATTCAACCTGAAGGCCAGAAAATCAAAACAGCCAGCCACTGGCTCTTACCTCTCCCTCAGTCCAAAATGGTGATTCGCCCTCCAAGAATCCTCAGAATGATGAGACTGTGTCTGAGAATTGTCTCCTCCCATCTTATATTCCTCTCTCCAGCTGGCCTTAAAGGTGTGCACCACTATCGCCCGGTTTCTATGGAAACTAGTGTGGCTGCTGGGATTAAAGGTATGGGTCACCATTGCCTGGTCTGTAAAACTGACCAGTGGGGCTGTTTACTCTCTGGACTTCAGGCAAGCTTTAATTATTATAATGCAAATGAAATATCACCAATGAGACAGGCAAGCTAATGGAAATATTTAGCAACCTAAGACTTTATTGGGTTGTATACAATACACACACACACACACACACACACACACACACACACACTAATAATGTATTTGCCAGCTAACTCCTTTACCTTCTTGTACTGTTCACCTACGTTCCTCTCTGGACAGCACTCCTGGCAATATGAAGACCACTCAGGTGCCCACCTGCACCAGGCTATGTGTCCAGCCCTCTCTGAAGAGTTCTTATTCATGCGTGTTCCCACTGTATTCAGGCAGGGAGAATAGAAAGGCTGATTGTGCCTTAACTGGCTTTGGATGCCTGCAAAATGAGGCCCAATGTCCTCAAGCCCACTTTACGGAGACCCCCCCCACTTGCCCTCTGTGTCCATATATGAGACTTGCACATGATTTAAACCAGTTGCATCGTGGGAAGGGACGTATGCAGTAGAAAACTGATCACATGACCTAATCTATCAGTCAAAACAGAGAACCAACCTCTTTCTGCTCCTTCTGGATGCCATGAAAGAGAATCCCAGATGATAATTGGGGTCCCAGGGAATCTCCAGTCCTGTGGCCTGCTGCTCTCCAATGGTGTATTCTGATCTTTCCTGCTGCTTCGCTTTAAGGGAAACTTCCTCACTGCTTCAACGTCTACGGGGGCTTTTATTTCATTATAGAATAAAATGCCAAGAACCCTGTATGGTGATATCATTATCTAAAATTGAAATAAAATAACAAGTTAAAATATTTATTGCGGGCATTACTTTCTTATATCTGAAATAAGTTTCATATATACATTTCAATATGTTCATCTATATGTTTCAAATCTATTTTCATTCTCTACCAAGTAATTCATTTTGAACCATTCTGGGACCCACTACAAATTGTCAATAGGAATAAAAACTTGACACAGGAAAAAAAAAACATTGAAAATTCCATACACAAAAAATATAAAAACTATAGAAGTGAAGCTGTCTGGTGGAACATAGAAAACTCAGAGCAGACAGGAGGGCACACAGGGGCCAGGCAGGGCCATAAGCACTTCCTCAGCATACACTGCGCGCCTTAGGAGACGTCCTTACTAATGCAGTGCGATGAAAATATAAAAATTAAGAATCCGTCCTTCCCATTAGCTTCGGCATTAAGACAAAATAAATTGCTAGTGACTTGTGGCATCTGCTTGGCATGTTTGGTCCCTTACGAGGCTTTTGTGGGGAGGCAGAGGGCCAGAGTTTTAGTGTTTCCTCTTGGCATGGTGTCAGATGTGAGGCGTTCAGAGCAGGACATCCTGGACAGCAGAGAGTGGCCCGGGCACTAGATAGTAGCTGTGATGATAACACACAATCCTAGACACGCCCGTGGCCATCTCCTCCCGATTCCTGGTCATGGAGAAGATTAGTGCATGCCTGTAATCCCAGCTCTCAGCGTGTGGACACCACAGGATCAACGTTCAAGCTCTGTCTTAGGTCCGGCATGACTGAGGCCAGCCTGGGCTGGGGGAGGGGTCCTGTTCTTGAGGGCTTTCCTGTTCTGTCCTGAATTTCCACTCCTCAGAATCCCAGAGCCTTGCTAGGACCCCACTAAAGTACCTTCACTCTCTTCCATATGTGTCACATGTCTGTGACGTGCGTGTCCTTTCCTTCCTTCCCACTAGCCCTGTAAACACACACACACACACACCATATCTTGAAGGACAAATTCTACATTTTCACGTTTCCCACAACAAATCCAGTGGTAGAGACAATGGGAAGAAATGCAGAAGGTATAATCTCTTTCTAAGTACTTGTCATTTGTATACTGCATATATTCTTATATATACTCTATACAGTACACAGCATATACTATTTATATGCTTTATGTATGCTTACATATCTCTTTTTATTAAGAAAGTATTAAATTAATGTCACTTTTCTCAATAAATGTATGTTAAACTGATAGAAATTTTACTATCAAATATTATAAAGTTATGATCAGAGGAAGATTAAACACGCAGCCGGTGTCTATACTCCCACAGCAAGGCCTGAAGAGGTTCTATAAACAAGGAGATGGCGGTACACCAGAGCAGGGGCCACGGCTTGTGGATCAGCAGAAGCTAGGCTGGACTTGAGGCAAGCCCGGCAGACAGACGGCCTGCTGTGCTAGCGTTTGGCCACCAGAGGGCGCACGGCACTTTAATAAGCGGCTACTATCCAACACACCACGGCCCCACTCCATGGGTGGAGGCAGACAAACCGCATTTGGAGCTACAAGTTAAATCGGATAGCTAATAGCATCGAAACGGAAAATGAAGATTCCAGCAAGAAGAGGAACCTTGGACACTTTTTCCAAATCCCCATGTAAACGGCCTAGGGGTCCCTGCGTTCCAAAACAGCTATCATTTCCGATGAGTCCCACAGAATCCACCTCTTCCTCCCCGCATTAAATCCCTTTTTCTCTTTGACTCTCTGGGTGACATAACAACTCTCTTGTTGGGAATGTCAGTCACGCACTAATCTAATGATCAGCGAAATGTATACTCATATTATGATTTAACTTACACGTAAGAAGTCTTTTTTAAAAAATTATTCGTTGTCTCAATAAGATAACTGTGTAGGTTAAATATGGAATAAACCAAACTTAAGTGTTAACCTTTTCCATCATTTCAGGCATTAGTACTAATTCCACCTTGATGAATACATGACTTCGTGAAGGGGGTGTTGAAACCCGAGTCTCTACAAACAGCTAACTACAGTACGGAGAGTGTGAATTTGCCGAACATCTTTATAACTATCACGCGATCTCCCACTCTAAAACGCCTGGGCACTAGGCCCTGGGAATTTCGTTTTTTTTTTTTTTTTTTGTTTGTTTGTTTGTTTGTTTGTTTTGTTTTGTTTTGTTTTCGAGATGGGGTTTCTCTGTCCTGCCCTGGAATTCGTTCTGTAGACCAGGCTGGCCTTGAACTCACAGAGGCCCGCCCGCCTCTGCCTCCCGAGAGCTGGGATTAAAGACGTGCGCCACCACCCAGCAGCCCTGAAATTTTTATTGTGAACACTTTAGATCATAAGAATAGACATCCTAAGCCAGGCAGTGGCGGTGCACACCTTTAATCCCAGCACTGGGGAGGCAGAGACTGGCAGATCTCTGTGAGTTCGAGGCCAGCCTGGTCTACATAGTGAGTTCCAGGACAGCCACTGCTACACAGAGAAATCCTGTCTCAATTAGTCAACCAATTTAAAAAGGGGGGGGAGGGGGGATCCTAACTCTGACCAAAAAAAAAAAAAAACCTCCATTACCTCAGTGTGTCAGTCTCAAGCGTGTGATGAGGGCCTCTACAAGGCTGCCAGGGCGATCACTCACCTGTACACTTACAGCTAGGGCCCAGATCATGGCTTTCTGCCTCTTCCCCACCATCATCCCCTTATCCCTAAGGATTCTTTAAATCAGAACTGGGCCCTTCCACTTTCTCCATTAACTCCCATTTTTTCAATATGACAACAATCAGATCATTTAGACACAAAATTCTTTCTCATTTTTTGGAGAGAGAGAGAGAGAGAGAAAGAGAGAGAGAGAGACTTCTTTAATGCTTCATGGTCGCCATAGTTAAAAAGCTAGACATATAAGAACAAGGCTGCCTTTTTTTATTTATTGAGCTCTACATTTTTCTCTGGTTCCCCTACCTCCCTCGGCCCTTCCCCCAACCCTCCTCCCAGGTCACCATGCTCCCAATTTACTCAGGAGATCTTGTCTTTTTTTTTACTTCCCATGTAGATTAGATCTTGTATGTCTCTCTTAGTGTCCTCATTGTTGTCTAGTGATTGTGATTTGTAGGCTGGTTTTCTTTGCTTTATAATTAAAAACCTACTTATGAGTGAGTACATGTGATAATCATCTCTCTGAGTCTGGGTTACCTCACTCAAAATAATGTTTTCTAGATCCATCCATTTGCCTGCAAAATTCAAGCTGTCATTATTTTTTTTCTGCTGTGTAGTACTCCATTGTGTAAATGTACCACATTTTCCTTATCCATTCTTCAGTCGAGGGACATTTAGGTTGTTTCCAGGTTCTACTATGACAAACAAAGCTGCTGTGAACATAGATGAGCACATGTCCTTGTGGCACGATTGAGCATCCTTTGGATATATACCCAAAAGTGGTATTACTGGGTCCTGAGGAAGGTTGTTTCCTAATTTTCTGAGACATCACCACACTGACATCCAAAGCAGCTGTACCAGCTTGCATTCCCACCAGCAATGCAGAAGTGTTCCCTTTTCCCCACAACCTCTCCAGCATAAGTTGTCATCAGTGTTTTTGATCTTGGCCATTCTTACAGGTGTAAGATGGAATCTCAGAGTTGTTTTGATTTGCATTTCTCTGATGACTAAGGATGTTGAACATTTCCTTAAGGGTCTTTCAGCCATTTTAGGTTCCTCTGTTGAGAGGTCTCTGTTTAGGTCTGTACTCCATTTTTTCTTGGATTATTTGTTCTTTTTATGACCAATTTCTTGAGTTTTTGTATATTTTGGAGATCAGACCTCTGTCTGATGTGGTGTTGGGAAGATATTCTCCCATTCTGTAGGCTTTTCTTGACCATGCCCTTTGCTTTACAGAAGCTTTTCAGTTTCAGGAGGTTCCATTTATTAATTGTTTCTCTAAGTGTCTGTGCTGCTCGGGTTATATTTAGGAAGTGGTCTCCAATGCATTCAATTATACTTCCCACTTTCTCTTCTATGAGGCTCAGTGTGGCTGGCTTTATGTTGAGGTCTTTGATCCATTTGGACTTGAGTTTTGTGCATGGTGATAGATAAGGGTCTATTTTCATTCTTCTACGTGTTGATATCCAGTTATGCCAGCACCATTTATTAAATATGATTTTTTCCATTTTATAATTTTAGCTTCTTTGTCAAAAATCAGGTGTTCGAAGGTGTGTGGATTAATATCTGCATCTTTGATTCGGTTTCATTGGTCCTCCTATCTGTTCCTATGCCAATACTAAGCTGTTTTTCAGTACTGTAACTCTGTAGTAGAGTTTGCAGTCAGGGATTTTGAGGTCTCCAGAAGTTCTTTTATTGTACAGGATTGTTTTGGCTATTCTGGGTTTTTTGCTTTTCCATATGAAGTCCACTACTGTTCTTTCGAGGTCTGTGAAAAATTTTGCTGGGATTTTGATGGGCATTGCATTGAATCTGTAGATTGCTATTTGGTAAGATTGCCATTTTTACCATATTAATTCTGCCTACCTAAGAGCATGGAAGGTCTTTCCACTGTCTGGTGTCCTCTTCAATTTCTTTCTTCAAAGATTTAAAGTTCTTGTCATACAAGTCTTTCACTTATTTGGTTAGAGTTACTCAGAGATATTTTATGCTATTTGTGACTATTGTGAAGGGTGATGTTTCTCTGATTCCTTTCCCAGCCCTTTTATCATCTGTGTACAGGAGGGCTACTGACTTTTTTTATAGTTAATCCCAATCCTGATACATTACTGAAGGTGTTTACGAGTTGTAGAAGTTCCTTGGTAGAATTTTTGGGATCTTATATAAACTATCATATCATCAGCAAACAGTGAGAGTTTGACTTCTTCTTTTCTGATTTGTATCCCCTTGATCTCCTTTTCATGTCTTATTGCTCTAGCTAGGACCTCAAGAACTATATTGAATAGATATGTAAAGAGTAGACAACCTTGTCTTATTCCTGATTTCAGTGGAATCGCTAGGAATTTCTCTCCATTTAGTTTGATGTTGACTGTTGGCTTGCTGTATATTGCCTTTATTATGTTTAGGTATGGTCCTTGTATCCCTGCTCTCTCCAAGACCTTTATCATGAAGGGATGTTGTATTTTGTAGAAAGCTTTTTTGGCATCTAATGAGATGATCATATGGTTTTTATTTTTCAGTTTGTTTATATGGTGGTTTACGTTGATAGATTTTCATATGTTGAACCATCCCTGCATCTCTGGGATGAAGCAGACTTGATCATGATGGATGATGGTTCTGATCTGTTCTTGGATTTGATTTGCCAGTATTTTATTTAGTATTTTTTTCATCAATAGAACAAGGTTGTCTTAAGCTTCATACGGCTGCACCTGTAAGTAATCCCAGCACTGAAGAGGCTGAGGCAAGAGGGTCGTGAAGACCAACTTGAGCTACACAAGACAGTCTTGTCTTGGGGTAGGGTGTGGACAGAAATCTTTCATCTTAGCAGGAAAGGCAGATAAGAGAAGCAAGATGGGAAAGGGAAGAAGATAAGAGAGCAAGAAAGAGAGAGAAGATTCTAGAATAATGTTTTGGTGCTCAAAAATCAGTTGCTTAGTTTTTTGCTCTGGGACATGCAGTGAGGGATGGCCTATGGTTTATGAAGGGGACAACTTCAGTTGTTCCAACTTTTCAAAAGTTTGAGTCATAACAGAAACTCATTAATCATATCTTCTTCATTACTGGACAAAGTAAAAACTAAAAACCTGAGGTATCCTATGCTGTTCTAGTCATTTCTATCTTGTTGTATTCCTTAAGACATAACAAAAGTGACCTTAGGAACATTCCCTGGTAGCATCCTTTCCATTGACCTCAAGCCCCATGTCATGTGGATGCAGTTTCCCCATGGTGCTTTATAGGGAGATGTTGAACTCGGTGGTAGATGCAGAGTTCAGTTTCTGCCTATGGCTTTGAAAGTCTCCCACAAAGCACAGTTCCCATGAATGTGTGATCGGAATTGAGCAAAGACATCTTCCATGAAGGACAACATCTTCCATGAAGGACAAAGCTGCTTCTGCAGTCTGGAGTTTCTCTGCAAATAAAATATGAAAAATTGCCTACGGTGAGCCATGAATTATGTATTTCTAATGTCACTGGACTATCCCCCAGGTTGTGACTTAATGGCTTTCTGGAGAAATTAAACCACAGACAGCCGTGTCAAATACGTAGAAAAGTAAAACTAGAAATGGTTTTCTATTTTACCCAGAAATAGCTTGTTTTTTTAACAATCATATATTTTAAATGTGGTCTTCTTACAATCAAGAAAGAGAGAAATAAAGGAAGGAAGAAAGAAATGAAAGAAAGAAAGAAAGAAAGAAAGAAAGAAAGAAAGGAAGAAAAAAAGAAGGAAGAGGTGTAGGAGGTCCTTCTATTTATGTGTTGCTTTCATTGGTTAATCAATAAAGAAACTGCTTGGCCTAATAGGGCAGAACTTAGGTAGGAAGAGAAGACAGAACTGAATTCTGGGAGAAAGAAAAAAGAGTGAGAGAACCGCCATGGAGCCACCAGAATCAGACGTGCTGAATCTTTCCTAGTAAGCCACAACCTCGTGGTGATATAGAGATTATTAGAAATGGATTAAATCAAGATGTGAGAGTTAGCCTATAAGAGGCTAGAGATAATGGGCCAGGCAGCGAATTAATTAATATAATTTTTGTGTGGTTATTTCGGGTGAAAGCTAGCCAGGCGGTCAGGACAAATCAGGCCCTCTCTTTGTAACAAGGAAGGAAGTAAAAATAGATTGTAGAGGCAGATGGATCTCTGTGAGTTTGAGGCCAGCCTGGTCTACAAGAGCTAGTTCCAAGACAGGTTCCAAAAGCCACAGAGAAACCCTGTCTCAAAAAACAAAAAGAGAAAAAAGAAAAAGAAAGGAAGAGAAAAAAGAAAGAAAGAAAATAGATTGTATACAGGATTATAATCCCCCTTCTCATACCACATGGCAGCGTTTAATACTTATTGGAATTGTTGCCTTGAGCCTGGCTGCCTTGACATAGAGCCTGTCACAGCTTAGGACAGTGAGTCCCTTGAACAATGATTTTTGGTGACATACAATTGCAATTGCTGGTGCTTGACACTGGTAAGAGACACTGTGGCACAGACAGGCCATACCTCAGCATGCAGTTCACCCACATCTCCCTTCTCCCTGTTCTTAGTTCTTGTCACTCCTTCAGCCCCCAGAGCTGGTCCCCTGGGTTAGATGAGAGGAGAACCGACTTACTCCAGCCCTCAGAGATGCCTCTCTAATGGGGTGTCATCAAAATGGCTGATGCTTTAGATAGAAGACAATACTTGGTTCTTTTATAGAGTTTGTTTTATAATCAAAATGCCACACTGTCCCTGACATTATTTAAAAGGTCAGGTTTATAGGCAAGAGGAGATCCCCATTGAAATGGGGGGAAATCAGAACCTGGGGTGCATTGTCACTACAGACTGCACTCTCTTTAATGTTGTGCTGCAGCAATGAGGTCTGGTGAGCAAAGCCAGGTGTGGTGGGCACACTTTAATCCCAGCACTTGGGAGGCAGAGTCAGGCAGGTCCCTATGAGTTCCAGGCCAGCCTGGTCTCCAGAATGAGTTCAGGATAGCTAGGGCTATGCAGAGAGGCCCTGTCTCAAAAGAGAGAGGACGGTGATGATGACAGTGATGATGATAATGATGCTGATGATAATGGTGATGATGATGGTGGTGGTGGTGATGATGATGATGGTAATTATGGTGGTGGTCATGATTGTGATGATGGTAATGATGATGATGATGATGATGATGATGTTGATGATGATGATGATGGTGATGCTGATGATAACGGTGGTGATGGGGATGATGATGGTGATTCTGAGGATAATGGTGGTGATGGTGATGATGATGATGATGGTGGTGGTGGTGGTGGTGGTGATGATGATGATGGTCATGATGATGATGATGGTGATGCTGATGATAATGGTGGTGATGATGATGGTGATGCTGATGATAATGGTGGTGATGGTGATGATGATGATGATGATGATGGTGGTGGTGGTGGTGATGATGATGGTCATGATGATGATGATGGTG
>JABTXL010004601.1:719375-729941 GCA_025134845.1 Neodon shergylaensis | reverse complement strand
TCCAAACATTATGGCTCCTGTCACATGGGGTCTTGCATAGCCTGTGATGGAATTAAATCAACTGCAATTGCCAAAGTCTTCACACAGGCAAACAGCGACCTAAGATCCACGAAATTCTTCAGCAACCATAGCATCTGCTGCAGTGGCAAGGCGGGGGGAGGGAGTCTCAGTTGAGAAGCAGCTCGCAAAAGCATCTCACAGCACACAGACACCACAAATAAACAGCCCCCAGGACCTCACACAGTGGGCCTCATCGAGCAACAAAGCCCACCAAGAAGGCCACATCTGTCTAAGGCCCTGGGTGGCACTGAGGTGAGAATGCTTGCCATCATAAGGGAAGATGTGAATTGCACAGAATGATCCCAAGTGGTTAAAAAAAAATCGCAATACGGAAGGAACCATGGCTGTCGTGGCCATGTGTGGTCACTCTGAATATCTTTGGTATTTGCAACAAGGAAAAGGAAGAAAGAAAAGGGGGGCTAAGCAGATGAGAAGCAACCAAATATCGATCCTGGATTAGCTGGAATAAACAAAGATGTTCAAGCGTCCCCAAGAAGCAGCAGTGAGAAAAAAAGCAAGGGGACTTCTAGACCAGAGGGGAGGAGACATTGTTAGGTTCCTTTAGGAGACAGTGCATGCTGAACTATGCACCCCTACTTCCCAGTGTGGAGCCTCATGGAAGCAACAGGGGTAGAAAATTTTAAAAATAAGTGCTTAGTTGGGTGGTGGTGGTGCACACCTTTAATCTCAGCACTCAGGAGGCAGAGGCAGGCAGAGATCTGAGTTCGAGGCCAGTCTGGTTTACAGAGCAAGTTCCAGGACAGCCAGGGCTATTACACAGTGAAACCATCTCACAAAAAAGCAAAACAAACAAAAAGACACTAAGTGCTTAATTTTAATTTTAGAAATAAAAGCACCACCATCTCGTGTTTTGTTTTATTACAGGCAACATTTTCACGTAGCTCCAAGATGCTAACAACTGGCTGCACTTGTCTATCTCAAGCTTATCCGAGTCCCAGACCTTAGCAGGGTGGCTTGGGTCTCAGTTAGGGTTTTCTTTTGCTGTGATCAAATTCCATGACAAAATAGTAAGTTGGGGAGAAAAAGGTTTATTTGGCTTACACTTCCACATTGCTGTTCATATTGAAGGAAGTGAGGACAGAAACACAATCAGGCCAGGCAGCAGGAGCTGATGCAGAGTTCATGGATCGGGGGCTACTTACTGACTTGCTTCCCCTGGCTTGCTCAGTCTGCTTTCTTATTGAACTCAAGATCTTCAGCTTAGGGATGGCGTTACCCACCTTGGGCTGGGCCCTCCCCCATTGATCACTAAATGAGGAACTGCCTTGTAGCTGGATCTCATCAAGGCATTTCCTCAGCTGAGGCTCCTTCCTCTGATGACTAGCTTGTGTCGGCCAGTACAACTGACCCCTTGCCGATTTGACACACAAACACATCACTATTAAGCCACATCCCTTCCTCTTTTATTTATTCCGAGATCTCACAATAACATCATAAATAATTTTAAAAGTCCCACAGTCTTTAAATTTTCAGTCTCTTTAAAATATCCAATATCTTTTTAAAAGTTCAAATCGTTCATCTGTGAGCTCCTTTAAAAAGCAAAATTAAACACTTTCATCAAGAAGGAAGAATCACGGTACTGTAACAGTCTCAACCAAGCAAAATCAAACTCCAACAGTATAAACAGTATATTTAAATAAATATAATATGAATAAAAATAGCTCAATGTCCAGTTGTCTGTTTCACTCACGATCTTCTGGAATCCTCCAAAGGGCTTGGGTCCCCTCTCCGGCTCTGCCTTCTGCGGCACACACAGCTTGTCTTCTGGGCTCAGGCTGGCTCCACTGCTGCTGCTGTTCTCGGTGGTCATCCCATGGTACTGGTATATCCAAAATGCTGGGCTCCCTTGCTGCAACTGGGCTGCACTTTCACCAATGGCCTCTCATAGACTCTCTTCATGGTGCCAAGCCTCAGCTTCTTAGCATGACCCCTTCAGTCCTGAGCCTTCCACTGCCACTGAGGATGCACCCTCACTAATGACCTCCCCAGGTCTCACAGTGTCAGGCCTCAGCTGCTCTCCATGACCCCTTCATGCCTTCAAAACCAGTACCACCTGGGTGACTCTTACACTTTGTCAAATCCGGCTGCCAGCACGAGGTACAACCTTGGCCAGCTCTGCAACACAGCTTCTCAGTGTTCTGAGTAAACACTTCCCAGAAGAGTTCACCTCAGTGATGCTGGTCTCTTCTTAATCCCTGCTAATTTCTTAGCTCCAGCTGACCAGCATCCATTTTCCCAGTAACTAAAGGGTTCACTTCAGTAGTTTCTGGTGTCTTGTTAATCACAGTTGACTCTTCAGCCCCAGCTAACCAGAACTACCAAATCTTAAATCAAAATAGCAAATGTCCCTGAAAGAATCTTTACACTTCCCTCTGAAACTTCACAAGCCAGGCCTCCACCTTCTGCATTGATCTCAACATTCTTATCTTCCAAGTTCCCACAAAACTTTTAATACTCAATGGCTTTTCTAGCTCAACGTTTCAAAGTCCTTCTACAATCCTCCCCAAAACATGGTCAGGTCTGTCACAGAAATGCCCATCTACACTGGTACCAATTTGTCTTACTTAAGGTTTCTCTTTCTGCAACAAAACACCATCATCAAAGAGCAAGTTGTGGGGATGAAAAGGTTTATTGGGCTAACACTTCAGCATTGCTGTTCATCACTGAAGGAAGTCAGGACAGGAACTCAAACAGGGCAGGATCCTGGCAGCAAGAACTGATGCAAAGACCACGGAGGGGAGCTACTTACTGGCTTGCTTCTCATGTCTTGATCAGCCTGCTTTCTTATAAAACTCAGGACCAAGAGTCCAGGAATGACAATAGCCACCATGGGCTGGGCCCTCCACCACTGATCACTAACTAAGAAAATGCCTTACAGATGGATATCATGGAGGCTTTTCCTCCACTGAGGCTTCTTCCTCTCTGATGACTCCAGCTTGTGTCAAGTTGACAGGAAACCAACCAGTACTCAGGGTAAGGTGGGGGCATAGAGGAGAAAGGCGCACCAAGCAGGGACCCATGACACAAGTTGGGCGATGGAGGAGAATTTAAAGAAGCATGTTCATTTGTTTGTTTTTAAGTTGTAGAAAGAGTTCAGGAACGCAGTAAGAAATTTTGCAGTTCTGTGGAGCTCACTGGGGACCAGTTAAGAGGAGTTGTTACCAGAACAACAGTAAAAAGAGCGATGTAAAGAATGGTTGAGGGAGCTTTGGCTTTTCAGAGAAATGTACTTCAGATATGATTAGCAGCCCAGCAGGAGGGCTTTGAGGACTCAGTGCTTTGACCTCATTCTTGTTCTTCAGCCTCCTGCTAACCTCGTCCATAAACCAAGCGCAAGCAAAATCCGGAAAGCAAGCATGTGGGTAAAGGCGGCCTGGGCCAGCCACTCTGGGCCCCAAGTGATCTGGGAAGGGAGAGAGAAGAAGCTGAAGGAGCCAAGCAGCACAGTCCATCTTCCTTGTATGTAGAGCCCACTCTTGTCCCTGAAAGGATGGAGAGAAATGATCCAATACAAAAAACTCATGGATTTCATCAGCTACTATAGTGTTATGATGTCAGTGTGGTCAGATTTCCATCTAAGATTAAAATATGATCCACTATAAGTAGTCTTCATATAGGGCAGTGATTTTTAACCTTCCTAATGCTGCGATCCTTTAATACAGTTCTTCATGTTGTGGCTACCCTCAACTATACAATTATTTTTGTTTGCAACTTTATAACTGTAATTTTGCTACTGTTGTCAACTATAATGTAAATATCTGACATGCAGATGGCACTCGTGCAGATGGTCTTAGGCCACCCCTGTGAAAAGGTCTTTCCACCCAAAAGGGTTGTGACCCACAGGTTGAGAACCACTCACATAGGAGACAGCAATGAAAACACTGACAGCTAATTGATAGAAAGCATGCCCACCACTGTTACATTTCTTATAGCTGTTCTTAATACCTAAGAAAAATAATGAATTGTAAGACTTCTGGGCAAAGATGGCAGTTTACAAACTTCCACTACAAGACTCTTTGAATAAAAAGCGTTTGAGTAGTAAAGCATTCACTTTATACCTAAGAAACAGAGGAAAGAGCTATGGGACAGTTAAAAAGCAGGAGACACAGACAGGCTCAGCTGAGAAAAGCAAGCAGCAGCTCACAACCCCACCCCTGACCCTCTTGAGGGACAAGAAGCCAGCACCAAGACCACAAGGTAGACCAGTAATCCCTGGTGAAAAGAGACTATCAGTCCTGACTTTAAGACAAGCACGTGGTACTCACTAGTCTTTCATCTAGTGAAGGAATTCATTACGTCAGTAACTCCTGCATGACAGACCAGCTTTAAAGGGGACAGCCACTTTGTTGTCTCTAATATCTGAGCGCACTATTGTCAGGTGCCATTTTGATCACTGACATGCAACAGAGCCCGTAAGGTAGAGAGAGATGTGGCTGAGGCAGAAAGGATAGATGTTGGGGGCTGTGGACCCCCAGACCCTGTGCTCTGAGCAGCCTCCAGCTGCTCTGAACATGAGACCCTCAGGAGTTCCTGATGGCAGGGAAGTAGTTTCTGGTAGGTTTGGCTGGGGAGTGGCTATCAATTAAGGATCCCTTATATAAGCTGCCCTGAACACAATAAAGGGGACATTCTTGTTTCAAGGATGACCTGTGTTCCTGTGCTTCTGTGTGTGTATGTGTTTAAATCTCCAGCCCCATCCCTGCTCGAGAACAGTCCTAAAGTGCAGGTGGTGTGCTACAGGCATAGTACCATAGTACACGTAGTTCAGGTGCTACAGGACCGTAGTACACATAGTAGCATGGATGGTACAGATGGACATGAGGGAGGAGTCAGGATGGCAAAGGGGCAGGAAAGGAGCTATGGATTCATTCTTAGTGTGATAGTAAGCCACTAGCAACAGGAAGATGCCCGAGCTGATGCCTTGTGTTTTTTACTTTACATGGCTATAAGATAGAAAACAATTAGTTGAAGGGAGCACATTCATAAATTATTAGAATAATTTGGTGCAGAAATAGTCCCAACTTAGCGGAAAGTCAGTCACTTGAGGAATGAGAAGATCTAGCCACTGTTTCAGAGTTCACACAGAGAAACCTCTGGCACATTCAGTGTTAGGCTGGATCAAGGAAAGCCAGAGTAGATGCTGTCTGCTTTGGAATATTGTCTGACATAGAAGGGCATTTTAAAAGTTTCTTAGTAAGACCTCCGAATTTTAGTGATAAATATTCTTACAGTTATGGCTCAAGTGCAGTTCTAAGTTGGCCCAAATCATTGCACTGGAACTCACTTGGAAGAGAAAGGCAAACACCCTAAGCAACATCTGTCTCAGTCACTATTCTACTGCTGTGACGAGGCTCTGTGACCAAGGCAACTTATGAAGAAAGCACTGGGTTAGCCAATGATCACCATGGAGAGGAGCATGACAAGAGGCAGACATGGTTCTGGAGCAGTAGCGGAGAGCTTACACCTTTATAAGAAAGTTGGAAACCAGAGAAAGCAATCTGGTCAATGGTGTGGGCTTTTAAAAACCTCCGAGCATATTCCCAGTGGCACAACTCCTCCAATGCCATATCCCCAAAGCAGTTCCACCAACTAGGGAACCAAGTATCCAAATACACAAGCCTATGGAAGTGATTCTCATCCAAACAGCAACATGAGCTTATCAGAAAGTAGTGACAATTCAATAGACCATAAAGCTGCTCGCTGCTGCATCTCTCTACATTTGAAGACCAAGCACAGACGCACTGACTTTGGCTTGGCCATTGAAGAGGTGTCGTACACACACAGGCTCACTGCTCATCACTTCATGCTGTAGGAGGATGGCAAATCATTGGCAGGGACCTGGGGAGTAGGTTCACAGCACCGTATTGTAAAAGAAAACACTTTAGATGTACAGTCGATAACTTTTTCTACCTAGTAACTTTGACCTTCTATGAAAAGGCACACATAATCAATAACTTCCCTTCTGGCTCCTCTGTGATGGTGACATGTCTTGTAATCTAACCATTGTTGTTCCCCCCTCCCCCGCTCTCTTCCTCCTCTGTACCACAGCATGGATTTTGAAGATGCACAGCTTTCTCTTCGTATGTTTCATAATATAGTCCCTGGTTTTCTCGTACAAAAGCCTTGTCTAAGTAATAATTTCACTTGTTAGAGAAACAGTGCCTTGGCTTCCTTTTAGGAAGACTGAGGAATGCCGTTCCTAGTAGGTCTCACCTAGAAATAAAGGAGCTCACTTGCATGTCTATTTCTCTCCATTAACATCACTTCTCCGTTTAATCCATAAGTAGTTAATAGTATAAGTGAAACATAACCAACATCTTTTTTTTCCCTTTTAGAATTCCATTCTGCATCAAAAATATGAAAGAGGCCCTTCAGATCAGATAAACCTGCTTCAACAATGGTCAAGTGTGTTCATGAAACATTTCTTCGCATGTCTCTGATTCCATTTTCTCATCCATAAAATGAGGATGTATGTGTGTCTGTGTGTGTGTGTGTGCATGTCTGTGTGTCACTGTGTGCAAGAATGTGTGTGTGAGCATGTGTGTGTGTGTGTGTGTGCACAAGTATGTGTGAGTATGTTAGCTTTATATTACTGCACCAAACATGAGGAGCAACCGTTTTGCAAAGAGGTAAGGTTTGTTTCTGATACAAAGTATCAGAGATTTCAGTTCCTGGCCACCTGGGTCTACTTGTCCTGGAGTGAGGACATGACAGAACAAAGTTACTTCCCTCATGCCCGCGATGTAAAGAGAAAGTAGAATGGTTGCTATCTAGTTATCCCCTCAAGTGTACATGCTTTGACATGAAAATCACCAGACCCAAAGGCTACATCATCTCTCAACAACCACTGTCCTGGAAACTAAGCCTTTCACGCATACTATGCAGGGCTGGAGAGAGGGCTCCAAGGGGAACAGTATTTAATGTTAAAGCATGTGGACCTGGGTTTGGTTCCCCAGCACCCATATACAAAGCCAGGCATGGTCAGACAAGGCTGTCAACTCAGTGATGTGGGGGACAATGACCAGAGAATTACTAGAATTTGATGGAAGCCAGTTCAGTGAGAGACCCTGTCTCAAATTATACAGACACAGAGCAGAACACCCAATATCAGTCTCTGGCTTTAATATGCATGGCAATGCACATATAACATACATACACATACACAAACACAAACATATACATACATACATACATATTTACATACACATACACAAACACACAAGCGTGCACCACACACACAAAACCACAGGCTGCTGGGGACAAACTTGAACAGTTGAACAGTATAATACTATGGCTGTCTCATTTTCATAGATCAAGCATAAAGTTATGAGACTGATCAGATAACAATGGAGATGATGGTATTTCTGAATATAGAAGAAAAAGCACAAATACAGAAGATTTATGATATTCATATGTTTATTGAAGCCAAAGATATCCTGTTTTTATATTATCATAAATACTATTTTTCTTACATTCAAATAGCAATATCAGATAATGTTTCTATAAATAAATCTATATTAATAAACTGGCATAAATAAAATGCATAGTTATAATAAATAAACTTACATAAAGTATTGATTATGGAAATGGAATTACATGTGCTTTTTTCTAAATGAATGAGAAGTAATTTCTTATGGAAATAATCAATTTTTTAAAACAAATTATTTTTCTCTTGCATCATCAGTTGCAATAAAATATTATCAATGTATCTTTGTGATTAGAAAGCACATCTGGTATTATAGACAAATGACAACATTGATTTTCTTTTTCAACTGAACCAGGTTTCATCTAGAATCTTCTAATGATGGCAGAGTTAAGCTTCTCACTTTCCTTTACTAAAGAAAAAAAAGGTCCTTTCAGGAATCTTATTGTATTTAACAGGCGGGAAGGGTCAGTTAGTTTTCTAGTCTCTCCAGCTCAGACACAAGAATTTCTCAGGAACATAAACAGCAGGTTCAGTTCCCCGATGACTTTGATCTCTCCACCCTCTCCAAGCTGCAAAAATAAAAACGTACACTGATTTGAGGACTTCTGTGGTTATGTAAGCAGGAACTAGTCAGTGGGAGATAGGGCCGGGCAGAGTGCTGATAACTCCTTCAACCATCGCACCCCCTCGCAGAGAGTCTGACTTTCACTGCAGTCAGTGGTGTGAGTCACACTTGCTGACCTGAGCCTCCTGCTACTGTTCTTGCCCCCAAAGAGGCCACACAGTGATGCTGACCACTACAAAGTTATATACTAGCACACAGTAGATAAATGCTCACTTGTTGAGGGTGTGACGGAAAAAAACTAAAAAACGAAAGTAAGACATAACAAAAAGATTTCCAAGTCACACTTCAATTTCACTGCAATAAATCCACGACTAATATTTTTTCTCTTTTGAAGCCATGCAAAAATTTGAAAGGTTATTCACTCTTGTTTTAAATCTTAAGTCAGTAGCCATCAGATACTATATTATAATTCCGATTATAGTTATTAATATCAGTGATTCCAAATAGTCATCCTATATGCAAGTCCGACTCCTTTGCTTCTGTTCTGGGTTGACTTTTGCCACATTTTTGAGCATCAGTTTAGTGACCTTGAAAGTCACATCAAGTAAGCTTGCACCCCGCTTTCTGGTTTTCAGTGCACACAATATTCAAATTATATAAGTCAGTGGGAACCAAGACTTTCCCAACGAAATAATGCTGCTGAAATAATTACATATGGCTGCTGGGTAAGAACTGAGTTGGGACTCAAGAGTGCTGCCTTCCATGATTGTCTCTGCCACCAGCCATCCTCAGAGCACAGACTGGTGATACTAGTTGAGCTAAGTTAAGATTTTTACTAGCTCTAGAATTTATGACGTACAAATTTAGAAACAGACTGAAATATATATATATATATATATATATATATATATATATATAAATTTATATCCAGCTAGATGCATATCAAGTAATAGATCATATAGTAGAAAAATCAAGTAAAATATTACAAAGAAGAAAAAGAGTAGAAAAATCAAATAATGTTATGTTTCCTATTAAATGGCTTAGCATACCACCTATCAATAGTACCTGTTTTACTGTTTCCTTCAGTGTTTGTATATTTTTCTGGATGCGCTGGCCATTACCACTGATGTGCTGCAAAATAAAACAGGAGTCACTAACAGAATCATGCCGTGTGCAAGCCTACACTCACGGCTTCTGAGGCGCGTGACCATTCACCTGGGATAGAGGCAGTCAGTAATTTTTGCCCACAGTGACCTAGATTTCACTGGTGACCTAGATTCTCTGAGCTCTTTTATTCTCTGGGACACTGAAATCCAGGTACTTCCCTTACAGAAGAGCTGTCCTCCTCGTTGGGGAATCCTACTGAGGTTTCCACCGGTAGCAAGAGCAGCAGAAACGAAACCTAAACTGAACCTCATCAAAGGTGGGAGCAAAGCCCGAGAAATGAGCATGAAGCTTCCTACGTGAAAAGTGGGTCCTCCCAGTCAATGCAAGGGCCCCCTCAACCTGCCCACTCCTGGTGGACACAGTGCACAGTTTTTGGGTGTCTGGAGGTATCAAGCTTATATGTTGATGTTTCTCAGTTTCCAGTCCCAACAAAAAAAGTACAGTTTGCACACCCCAAGTCAAGAAAGCTTCCTATCTCCCTCATCCTCTTCGACTTTTGCTCTGTGCCATTCCCTCCCCACAGGTACTTCTGCTCAGTGGATATATTTCCACATCTACGCCTTTTGCTTACAATTCTCAACATCGTTCTCATTATTCATAGCTTGAGTTGCTTTCTTTCCACAGGTAAAACTAACAAGGCCTTACCCCTACAAACTCAAACTAAACGACTCAGTTGAAGCCAAAGTCGCCTGCTGACTGATTTCAAGTGGCCTCTGATGTCACTGGGGGCTGCCAGTCTCCCTGTCAAACTTGGGAAGGAGAGAGGGAGGACCACAGGCTCTAAATGGAATAGGAGGGGAGGGAAGAAGGTGAGAGCAGATGCACAGAGACAAAAGAAAGACTTACACAGGAGCTGAGCTGGCTGCTTAGCTTTGTCAGGAAGGATACCACCTCCTGCATGTGGGGCTGGAATCTGTCTGATTGGGGGATCAGCACCTCTCCAAGGGTGAAGTTGAGTATCTCCTTCATCAAGTAGCACCGATCCTGCATCTGAAGGGAGAAAGGGAGTAGCAGGGCTCATATTACAGGACATCCCAGAGTATCTGTCAACTCCTGCAGCTAATGCGGAGCCCATATGCTCCCTGCTCACCACAAGGAGAACTTACTTTGACGCCTTCGAACAGTTCATCCCCAATGAGCCGGACATCTGTGTTGTTATCTGCAAAGCTAGCCTGGAAGAAAGAAAAACCTTTGTTTTTGCTTTGTTGATGAGGAGGAAGAAGAAATGTATGCTCCCACAAGGTCCAATGTCAAGACACTGAATGTGTACGCTCCCCATCGGGCCTAATGTCCAGACACTGAGTGTGTCTGCTCCCACAGGGCCTAA
>JABTXL010004601.1:697000-716805 GCA_025134845.1 Neodon shergylaensis | reverse complement strand
TAGATAGATAGATAGATAGATAGATAGATAGATAGATAGATAGATAGATAGATAGATTGCCTAGCAAATGAAGCACTGTGATCTTTGGCCAGAACCATGTGTAATAATAGTATGCAACTTAAGCTATTTTTTGATTATATTGGCTTTTGTTGGTTGTCATGGGAAACTAACAAGCATGCATAAATTTATTTCCATTGGAAAACAAATTTTGACACCATTGAGCTATATGTTTTGTATGAGACTCTTTCATCTTTGAAACTCGAGCTATAGTAATACTAAACCCTTAGAGGACACTGATAAAAACGTACTAAATGAATATGCATTTTATTTAAATAATTTACCATCATTGGGGAAATAGAGGTTATTTGCCTTCATGGCTCTTCTTAAGTTGGAGTTTGACTTGATTCTCCTTACTAGCCTCATTCTTGTCTCTGGATAGGGAATAAACAACTGTAAGAAAAAAATCAAAACAAAACAAAATAAAACAACAGAAAATTGCAAAACAGTCTTTAATATCCATACATATCTCATGTGTTATGTTTCCAACGGGTAGACCATTAATGTCAGTGTTAGCATACCGGGATTTCATGAGTTTGACTAAGATTCACTAAAACAAACTGTAATGTGTGTAGGTTTCTGAACAGTTGCAGAAAGAATATCAAAAGTGGTCACTGTTAGGTTGCAGATGTAGATGTAGGTGCTCCTATGAAAACAAAAGCAAGAGACATACGTACTGAATAACTTCTCATCACAACAGACTTCCTCCCCTGTGGTCTCTTCATGAACTTTCAAGTCACCCCAGATAAAGAGTAGCATGAGCATCAAGTCCCCAGATCCCAGACAGACTGTCCTCAGGGATGACCTTGGATCTATGCCGGGGGAACTGACCAGGATCCGAGCCTGAAGGTCAGCTCTTGCAGCTTCGTTCTCTGTTCCATTCCTAGCACCTAGAACAGTGCCCCGCATGCTACAGATGATGAATACATTTTTAATGACTGAATGAATGAATCTACTTCCCATTTGTTGACCGATGCTTAAAAATCTATATCTGGGATTGCAACCTGTAAAATACAAATCTCGGAGGGGCAGGAAGACTTTTATCATCTCGTATATATTCATCATTCTTCTTATTCCAAAGTACCTGAACATTTCTCCATACAAGCTATGTACATATTTAGTATGCATTTCTATGTATGTATTCTTCTGAGACAAATAGTATTATTTAGTGTATGCAATTAATTTTATCTTATTGCAACAGTTCTTTTTCTTGCTTTTTCTACCATTATGGTCTTGCAATCTGTGTTGCTATGTGGAGCCCATAGTTCAAGCTTAGCATTACAGATTATATCCACCACATTTTATTTACACATTTCCCTATGGTAAGGACCTAAAAAGCCTCCAATTGCTCACAAAAGCAGACACTGCAACACTAAGCAACCTCACCCAAACCATTTTCCATGTATTTTTTAAAAGAATTTAAAATACCTTTAAAAGAATGTAAAATGTAAATGATGCTATTCTCTTGATCAGAATGCACTTTCCCTTGGCAAACCTTTATGGCTATTCTCATATCCCCCACTCCGTAGAAGCAACCCCCTAAATCATTTAGGAACTAGGTCAAAGTATCAGAGGCCCCAGGCATTTTGTCCCCAAGCAAAGATGAGATAGCCAAGAGTCCCAAGTTTGACTTTTACTCAAGGAAGAAACTGCTTGCTTTTCTTTGCACTGTTTTGACCCTAGCATGCCTGGCCAGTTTCTACCTCTCCTTTCCATCATTCCTCCTTCTGAAGAGGTGACCCTAATTGCCCATATGGAATTGGGTGGTAACCCTTCTACTTCTTCTAGTTGAATGGGAGCATCAGGTGTGACAGCCCATGACCCTTCCAAGGGCCCCATGAAATGTTTCTGTGGTTTGATTTGTACAAATGTCAAATGTATGAACAAAAGGAAGTTATTTTAGTGCATGAAATTCTTTTTATCTTATTGCAGCAGTTCTCTTTGTGCCTGGAGAGAGATGTGAAGGAGAAGTAAAAGCAAGAGTTAATAACATTAAGATTTCTAGGCAGGGAACAGGGGAAGCCAGACAGAGGAGGTTTTTAAAATGTCACTCTGAGTGATGAACTTCAGCACTTTGACAGCTGTTGGAATTGACTTGAAGGACTGTGAGGTCCCTCAAAGATGGTTTCTAGGGAATGAGAGAAGAAATTTAACTATCATTCAATTTTTAGGTTAAAACAGCATTGGGCCTGTCTCTTTTGCTTGCAGGTAGGCATTGTAGTGTTGAACTGACCCAGACTCTAAAGCAGTGGTTCTCAACCTGTGGGTTGCGACCCCTTGAGGGGAGTCACATATCAGATCTCCTGCATATCAGATGTTTACACTAAGATTCATACAGTAGCAAAAATACAGTTCTGAAGTAGCAATGAAATAATTTTCTGGTTGGGGACCACCACACCACGAACTGTTTCAATGCTGCAGCATTGGGGAGGCTGAGGACCACTTACCTACAGTCATATCTGAGCAGAACCTTCCTTACTATGAAGAAAGTCATCAGTGAGAAACAGCTACCTAAATAGCGTCTCATATGGATTTAAGTTCAATGTCTGGGAAGTATAATCCTTTGGATTATTGAAAAAATCACTTTCAACGTTTATCAGACTTTCTGTTGAGTGTTTAAGACCATCAAATGGACAAAATTAGTCACTTTTTATTGTCAAAGTCAGTTGAGGATTTGATCCTCAGAAGTCACTTGGGTTTGAGAAGCAGCTCTGGCTCCTCTGGCCTTTCTCTTAGCAGTCGCCCCATTTGCGTGAGGAGAAGTCAAAGACCTTGCTTGACCATAGCCTCACTTGGAAGTGCTGCAGAAGTTTTCCCTCTGTGATGACCCTCCTTTTTGTAGACTGGACACTGGTGAGAGTCCATCCAGCATGGTCTTAATGACCTGCCTGAACAAGAGGTCAGGTGACTTTCCACGTTTACAGAACATCTCAAGAGTTTCTCCACTGTCCCATGACCTCACTGACCTTGGAGAATCTTGTCCCTTCAAATACCTCTGCCCTCATTAGTATAGACTTCAGTGTTGTTGAATGCCTGGGTCAGTTACTCCAGTCAAGACTACTAACCACTGTGTAGTGTTTAGATAAAGGTTGGGTAAAATTCAAACTTTTAAGTAAACTTTAATTAGAATCACACCTTTGTTCTTTAAGCCAGTAACAATTGTTACCAAGAGAAGAACAGTTAAGTGGAGGCTTGATGGACTTTTGAGCTTAGAAATTTTAAGATCATCTATATGAGTCTGGTCTTTTATACACCTTAAATAATTTACTCAGACATTTGTAACTTGTATAAGGTTTTAACATTATTTCCCATCCTAGGATCATCCAGCCATCTTAATCTTCATAGGCAAATCACTTTTTTTACCATTTGATAATGATTTTGTTGAGAGTACTAAGCAATATCTATACCTCCTTGTAAGGTTCCAAAGACAAACAAATATTCAATTCTTTCAAGTGTTCACCCTGAAGAACCAATGAATTTATTGGGCTTGCAGAACATGGGTAAGGGGATATTAACAGGAGCATGGGAGATCTAAAAGTAACCATATTAGAAAGCCTTCATTTAGCACTAATGATTGCTTCTCATTAGCCAAATAGGTAAAGCCCTCTCCCTAGTTTTCCCTGACCTATATATTCTATCTCCTCCACAATTTCAAGCCATACACAATTAGGGCAGAACTGAGTACTGCTGGTTTGGAGAAGTGACTGATATGAGGTCCAATCTCTCTGCCCACGCCCTCCTTCTAAGAAGGAACATTAGCCATCGAAAAGCCCAGCTGCGGTACTTTTTTCATATAGGCACAGCTGAAGTCAGAAGATGCCGGTTGACTGGCTTACAAGACAGTGCCGAGCAGCAACACCAACACCACCTTAATAAAAAAAATTATCCAAACTACAAACATACCATAATATAATTAGCACTATCCATGGAGATTCTGCTAAAGTATGGGAAGTGAGTTTCCAGGCAAACCTTAAAGAAAACCCAAGACTGTCAAAACTGTAAATACAGTATAGAGTAATCTAGTGCTTTTGGTTCTGAATGAGTGTGGGCAGCAGAGAGAAGCAGCAGACACACAAGCAAAATATCAACTAAGAAACAGCAGAAATCTAGAGTACTACTCAGCAGTAAAAAACAAGGACTTCTTGAAGTTTGCAGGCAAATGGATGGAAATAGAAAGCACTATCCTGAGTGAGGTAAGCCAGACCCAAAAAGAGGAACATGGGATGTACTCACTCATATTTGGTTTCTAGCCATAAATAAAGGACATTGAGCCTATAATTCGGGTTCTTAGAGAAGCTAAATAAGAAGGAGAACCCAAAGAAAAACATATAGGCATCCTCCTGAACATTAACCTTCATCAGGTGATGAAAAGAGACAGAGACAGAGACCCACATTGGAGCACCGGACTGAAACCTCAAGGTCCAAAGCAGAAGGAGAGAGAGCACGAGCAAGGAACTCAGGACCACGAGGGGTGCACCCACACACTGAGACAATGGGGATGTTCTATCGGGATCTCACCAAGGCCAGCTGGCCTGGGTCTGAAAAAGCCTGGGTTAAAACTGGTCTCGCTGAACATAGTGGACAATGAGGACTACTGAGACCTCAAGAACAATGGCAATGGGTTTTGATCCTACTGCACGTATTGGCTTTGTGGGAGCCTAGGCAGTTTGGATGCTCACCTTACTAGACCTGGATGGAGGTGGGTGGTCCCTGGACTTCCCACAGGACAGGGAACCCTGTTTGCTCTTTGTGCTGACGAGGGAGGGGAACTTGATTGGGGGAGGGGGAGGGAAAGGGGAGGCGGCGGTGGGGAAGAGACAGAAGTCTTTAATAAATAAATAAATAAATAAAAAGAAACAGCAGAAATCAACTAAGGAAACCCTGTTAAGACTACAATGATGGGGCTACTGCTTAAAGTTTGTTGTTGTTGCTGCTGCTGATGATGATGACAGAGCGACCTCGCCGTCTTCTCTACGGGTGAGCATCTCATATAGCCATTTTTATAACACGAGCTAAGTGGCAGTAAGGACTCTTGGACATAGTTTACCCTTTAGACACTCTAAAGAACACAATGCCTTTATGCTTACGCTGTTTTACTGTTCTCTGTCGCTGTCACAGGGGCAGCCTGACTCAGGAAGGAGGCTCTGAAGGATGCTGTTGAGACAACCATGTTGTATCTGAAGCAGGAGAGCCAAGTCCCTTTTCCAAAACCACCTTCCCAGTGAGCTCAAACAGCACATGAGCACTTGTCAGTATAATGTATACACAACAGAATTCACTTCTCAGTACAACTGAACAGGGTGGCTTTACTGGACAGGAGACATGCCGTTGAGTCCAGGGATAGCTGGCTGCACTCAAAGCACTTTCTCTCTTTATAACCCATATAGATTTGTCCAAATTGGTCTTACCATTTGTTGTATTGTGTATTGGGAATGGAAATTAACAAGAGATGGAAAATATGTTCTTCTTTTCAGAGTCCTATAAGAGACAGAGCAATTAATTTTGAAGGGTTGCCCTCTCTAAGCTCATGGATGATTGGCAGTTGGCATCCATGGTCAAGGAAGATCAAGACAACAGAACTACCTGCCTTTAGCCGTTTCTAACATTTGACCTTCATTGGTTAGACCAAAGGTGACCAACTGTTTATAAATACTGTACCAGCAACTGGTCAGTTTGTGTATGTAAATGGAGAAAGACAACCTGAAAAGCTTAATAAATACCCTCCCTCCTATAAAGATCAGTTTATAGGATAATGTAATACTAAAGTTGATATTTTCCCATTAGAGGCCACTTTTTCCTTTGGTCTAATTTAGGCTTGAGTACAGAAAATTATCAGCCATTCCTTCACCCAGTCTTAAGTCCTATGACTCTAAGAGATCACAATGGGAAAGGACACAGTCTAGGGGTCTTTGTTGATGACTACCCATCTGTAAAACAAAAGACAATTTATGGGAACATCTTCTAGGTTTTCTTTATCTTCCTCTCCAGAGCATCCTATGGAGATTTTCCTAGATCTTATTAATTTCCTCATAAGAGAAGGAGGCACCTATCATATTAATCACTTCTTTTACCTATTTGGTCCTAAGCACCTGTGCCCTCTCCTTCCTCATTAGTACCTATAAAGAAGGGAAGCCTATTTGAAATTTTCACCTTTATTGAAATGACCCTGTGACCTTAATGAATTCTTTTTGCATTTATCCTGGTATATCTTATCCCAACCTGCTCAGGGCTCATCTTTGAAAAGAGTTCTGTGGCGTAAACAAGTCTCACATGTCAAGAAAGTCACACAACTTCTGATGATTACAAAAGCTAGGTGTCCACAATTGCTACTTGTAGCAAGACAAATGGATTTCCCTTCCTTAGGTTGAGACTATGGGACTTCTCTTGTTTCTTTGTTCTTCTCCCTAGTGGGTTGAACCTCCAATATTCCCTTAAACATCCCCTTTGGCCCTTTCCATCCAATTTATAATATGTCATTTTATATTGTGTTTCCCAGTCCAAACAGGAAGCAAGCACAATAAGAACTCAGGGTGAATCCTCCATTTAAAAAGGCTGTAAGTCAGGATGCCTTGGTTTAGAAGGGCAAATAATTTTTAGAAGAGCATGTAATTTGAATAAAGTACCTATAATCTAGAGAATACAGAATGTGGAGAACAATAACATCTAAAAGAACTTGGAAAGAGGTGGCATCAACCTGTTTTTTTTTTCTTAGCTCATCTACTTCACTATAAATGGAAAGAAAATAAAAAACAAGGGTATCCAGGGCTCAATGGGGCAGAAACAAAATTTGGGAACAAGAAAAGAAAGAGCTAGACCACAGCTAGAGAAAAATGGGTTCAAAGACACCATGCAGAAATACCAGGAGTGAAGACCTAGAGGAACCACATCTCCAGACTCCTCCTTAAGCAGAGCATCTCCATCTCCAGACTCCTCCCTAAGCAGAGCATCTCCATATCCATCCTCCTGACTAAACAGAGAATCTCCATCTCCATCCTACTGACTAAGCAGAGCATCTCCATCTCCATCCTCCTGACTAAGCAGAACATCTCCATCTCCATCCTCCTGACTAAGCAGAGCATCTCATCTCCAGACTCCTCCCTAAGCAGAGCATCTCCATCATCTTCTGCCTAAGCAGACTGATGCTCTTGGTGGCCAACTGTTGCAGCTGCCTGCAGTCAGCAGCTTGTCTAGCACCTAATGATCTATTCTTCTGGTCCCAATTGAGATTTTTTTTTCTCCCAAGCTGCAAATTTACATGAGCTCCCCAGGCCTACCCATCTCAAAGCAATAGCTCCCACTGGTAGCTGTCCAGTGTTGGTGACACAAGGCTGGGGAAACTCTTAGTCACTTTTAGAAACCAGTAAATATACCATGCCAAACAATATGTCAAAAAACTTTAATCCACAATGGAGGTCTGGTATTATTTGTGTCTGGTCTCCTTAGTGATGTAGGAAATGCACTGACCTTATCACATGACAAGGGTCTCCTATTTCCATGATGCCATAGGCATGTAGGAAGGTAAAAACCAACTGAGAGAAGAGGATTGGGGTATGTGACTGAATGCCCTATCACAAAAAATTCAAAGGGTGTGGCAATCTCCTGAGGATGCCAAATGGTTGTATTAACTAAAATGGAGGTGAAGTCACATGGTTGTCAACACCTGAGTGAAGATGTCACTAACTGAGACAAAAGTCATATGATTTATTTTATGTAACATGGTAGTCTTCAGTTCTATTTTCCTGCAGATAATATAGTTTTGTTCTTTATAACCGAATAATACTCTACCATGTATATTCAATTTATTTTCTTTATCCTTCCATCTGTTGGTGGACACCAAGGTTGATTCCAGAACTTGGCAATTGTGAATACCGCCACAATCAACATGGATGTGCAGACGTGTCTGTGTATGTTGATTACATTTGGTACATGCCCAGGTATGGGATAGCTTTATTATACGGTAGTTATATCTCAGTGTGGGGGAGGCTGGATACATCGATACTGATTTCCATAACTGTTCTACTGATTTACATTCTCTCCCATAGTATATAAGTGTTCCCTTTCTCCCCACATCCTTGCCACTATCTGTTGTTTGATGATAATCATTCTAACTGGGGGAAGATGGGCTTTCAATGTGGGTTTTATATTTTATATTTGTATTTCTCTGATGACTAAGGATGCTAACCGTTTACATACCTTTTGGCAATGTGTACTTTTGAGAACTATTTGTTTGAATATTTTAATATCCATTCATTTACAGAATTGGTTTTGGTTTGGTGGGGAGAGGTAATGATTTTAGTGATTTGTATATTCAAGCTATAATCTCCTGTCAGAACAGTATCCAGCAATGATTTTTCTCTCTTTCTATAGACTGTCTCTTCACTATGGTAATTGTCTCTTTTGCTGTATGAAAACCTTTTTATTTATGCCATTATGTTTTCCTATTCTTGCTATCATTTCCTGGGCTACTGTAATCTTACCTAGAAAGTTCTTGCCTTGCCCAATCTAGAAATAGTCCCCTATGTTTTCCTCCAGTAATTTCAATGCTTCTTGTTTTGTGTACAACATGAGATATGGATCTCACTATTTAGTTCTTGCTGGCCTGGAATTTACTATGTACTTACGACACCCACTGACTTTGTCTCCCAGGGCTGGAGTTGAAGATGGGCAGCAGTGCACCTAGTAAAACTCTAGCTTTATCAGCACCATTTGTGAAAGTAGTTGTCTCTCCTCTAATGTGGGTTTTCTCTTAACATAATTGTCTAAAAGAAAAAAGGTGGTTCTACCTGTTGGGTTTATTTCTGGGTCCTCTGTTCCATAGGTGTCTTTTTTCACACCAACATCTTACAGGTTTTGTTACTATGGCTCTGTAGTACAATTTGAAATTAGTTATGATGGACACCTCAAGTATTGCTCTTTCTACTGAAGGTTACTCTGGCTACTGTGCAGCATTTGTACTTCCATATGAAACTGGGTTGTTGTTGTTGTTCTACTTCTGTGAAGAATATCATTGAAGTTCTGATGGGTGTTGTGTTGAATCTGTAGGTCACTTTGACTAGGTCACCGTCAGTTTCACAAGATCAGTTCTGCCGATCTATAGCCATGGAATGTTGTCCCATCTTTGAATGTCTTTATTTTTCCTCCTGTGTTTAAAAGTGCTCATTGTAGAGGTCTTTTTCTTGTAAGAGGAGGCATGCTTGTTTGTCTGGGCTGCCCAGATCCAAAATAATCACACAGAAACCATATTCATTAAAACACTGCTTGGTCCATTAGCTCTAGCTTCTTATTGGCTAACTCTTATATTAATTTAACCCATTTCTATTCATCTGTGTATTGTCATGTGGCAGTGGCTTACCAGGTAAAATCCCCAGCGTCTGTTTCTGGAGGCTCCATGATGTCTCTCCAGCTCCGCCCATCTTTCTCCCAGCATTCAGTTCTGTCTTCTCTGCCTACCTAAGTTCTGCCCTATCAACAGTCCAAGGAAGTGTCTTTATTCATTAATGGTAATGACAGCACACAGAGGGGATTCCCACATCATTTTCTCCTTGTTTAGATATATTCTTTGGTATCTTTTGAATTTATTGTGAATCGGAATGTTTTCCTCATTTATTTCCTAGCATGTTCATTATTAGTATATAGGAAGAGAATCTTGTTTTGCAAATTGACTTTATATCCTGTCATCATGCAGAACTTATTTTTCAGAATGAGGAGTTTACTGGTGGAGTCCTCAGGGTCTTCTAAGTGTAGAATCATATCCTCTGCAAATGGGAATAATTAAACTTCTTCCTTCCTATTTTTTGTCCTTTTATTTCTTTCTCTTATCTTATTGTTTTCATGGAACATTTGAGTAGATTGTTGACTAAGAAAGTTAAAGGCAAATGTGCTTCTCCTGTTCCTGATCCACCCCATCTATTGGTGGGCTATTACATGATACCAAGTCTCAAAATAAATAAATAAAAAGAAAGGAAGAATCCAATTCCCAAAATGAAAAGGATTGTTGACAAGCATCTACAGAAAATGAAGCCCTAATAAGCTCTTTAAAAAACAATTTAGTAAAAATTGCCTCTTTTTAAATTTTATTTTATTCTACAATAATTAGTTTTTGGTAAGTGGAAATATTGGAGTTTTTCAGTTTTTACTTTATTGTTCTCTCATACAATATATTCTTTTTAGATACTGCTTTTGCCACTGATGACAACTAATGCTGAAGAGGATGTGGGGTAGAGGGAACACTTTTCCATTGCTGGTGAGAGTGCAAACTGGTATAGTTGCTTTGTAAATCAGTATGGTAAAATTCTCAGAAAATTAGGAAATGACCTTCCTCAAGACCCAGTAATCCCACTTTTGGTTATATATCCAAAGGATACTGAATCGTGCCACAAAGACAAGTGTTCAGCTGTGTTCATAGCAGTATTGTTTGTCATAGCCAGACCCTGGAAACAACCTAGATGTCCCTCATCTGAAGAATGGATAAAGAAGATGTGGTACATCTAAACAATGGAGTACTAGACAGTGGGAAAAAATAATGACATCTTGAAATTTGTGGGAAAATGGACAGATCTAGAAAACATCATATTGAGTGAGGTAACCCAGACCCAGAAAGACAAATATCGTATTACTCACTTGTAAGTGGCTTTTAGACATAAAGCAAAGAAAACCAGCCTACAAATCACAATCCCAGAGAACCTAGACAACAAAGAGGAGCCTAAGAGAGACTTACATGGATCTAATCTACATGGGAAGTAGAAAAAGACAAGATCTCCTGAGTAAATGGGGAGCAGGGGAGAGGTAGAAGGGGAGGGGAGAGAAAGGGGGAGCAGAGAAAAATATATAGCTCAATAAAAACAATAAAAAAGTAAGTTTCCAGGCATCTTCCAGGAGTTCAATACCTCCCTTCGCTTCCCGCTGCAGTCCACTGCAGAGCTAAACAAACTTGATCACTATCTGGAAGCTCTGCAGAGGTCAGCAGATGTTCATCTCCTCGACGCTCATCCCAAATACCTCATGCTTTACTTAGCAAACCCTGACCGTAACGAAACACTGAAGGAGCCAAGAACACTGTTGAATACCCTTGTCCATTTATGCAATCCAAAATATTACTCTAGGGGATATTTTTAAGTTAACTTTGTCAATTTCACTAAGGATGAAAATTCATTTCAAATGCAATGAATAACTTTTTAAATTCAAAAAAGCTACTGTTTTTGTGGCACCTCCTAAAGCAGTACAGATGTGAGATACACACTCTGACTCAACTATTCAGTTTCTAAGCTCACACTCAACAAAAATGAGTTTGCAAACCAAAATTATATACCTCATAACCATGCCAACATTATTCATAGAAGCCCTAAACTGCAGTCATTAAAATGGGTAAAGAATCATGTGATTATGAATATGTAAAATATGTAAAAGAATATTATACAAAATTAAACGTATTCTATTTCTACGTGTGATTAGAAAGATGGATTTCCTAAACAGATGTTGAACAAAAATGTCAAACAGAAAAATATAAACCTTGTAATGAAGTTCATGCAACATTCAGAAAAGCAGGCAAAACTGATGTCACCCTGGGATCAAAAAAAAAACATAGTTAACTCTAGGGCAACTGCTTATCAAGAACAGAGAAGCTTTGAGGGTGGTGTTTTCCTACCTATTGTATAGGTGTGTTTATCTGGCAAGGAATTTATCAGACAATGTGTTCACAACTCCTTTACTCTGGGTTTCATGCTTTAATGTCTTTGGGCTGATTATTCGTCAGAATCAGTTGAATACTTTCAACTGTCCCCCTGTACCCCCACTTCTCTAAATTAGGCAATAGCCCCAGGGCCTCCTTTCTGTACCTTCCAGGAAGTGGCCTAAGTTGGCCACACTGTGTGTTCGGAATTCTCCTCTTAAGTCACGGCTAAATCAGGGTATGTGAGGGGTCTAGATGACCCTCCTCATGCTAGGCCTCATCTTATCTAGCTTGGTAATTGTAACTTTACTGTATTGTGTGGAACTATGTTTGAGTTTGAAAAAGGAAACAAAAAGCATGCCTCCGTAATTTCCCCTATAGAATGGGCCGCACATCTAAGTCAGAGAACGGTAAATGACTCCATGATTTCCCGCTGTGGACATGGGCTGCACAGCCGTGATTTCCCGCTGTGGACATGGGCTGCACAGCCGTGATTTCCCGCTGTGGACATGGGCTGCACAGCCGTGATTTTCCGCTATGGACATAGGCACACAGCTGTAATTTCCCGCTATGGACATGGGCACACCTCCGTGATTTCTCACTATGGACATGAGCCCCACAGCCGTGATTTCCCACTATGGAAGTGGGCCACACATCTAATCCTGAGAACTGTTAACCAAAGCCCAGACCTTTGGTTAGCAGAGTCTTCGCTTTCAACCTGTCTCGACAACTTCTTGACAGAGCCCGAGCAAGGTTGCGAGCAGAGTAAAACCAAAATTTCTCTATTTCTCACTGGGGGCTGACAAGAGACAAGTGAGTCACAGCCACTGATTTCTGCCGCTTCGGTGCCCGTTGCTCCGGCTGCCCACGCTGCCAACAGAGACAAACACATGGGGAGGGGATCCGCAGCCCATCTCTCGTTAAGGTAGGACTCACCGCTTGCTGTACCCGGAGTGCCTACATGTCCTACCTTGTAGTCTCTGTGAAAAGAAAAGAAGCTGGTATCTATAGGCAGGCCACCATGCTGACCAGGCCACACACCTTCTAGTCTTTCTTGCCATTTTTCCATGCGCATTAGAAGCGATTGTCTGAATTTCTGAATAACTATTACCTTCAATTAAGACTTTTGGAAGCAAAGCCACAGTAGCACAGGACTGCTGTGGGGACTTGGGCCTCTTCCTCTCTCTGCTTCTTTCAATGAATCTCCTAACTTTGTCCCTCGAAGTTTCTACCTTCTCTATTTCATCGTCAGATGGTCATAAATCCACAGAATTTATCTGATCCATAATTTTCAAGCGGCCCCTGGCTTTCATCTCATTTGGTCTTTACAATAATCTGGCAGGCCATGTACCGCCACTTCTACGTGTGAGAAATACGAGGCTCAGAAAGGCGACGTGACTTCTTCCAAGTCACATTGTTACAGTGACAGCTCTGGGATCAATGAAGGGCTTTTTCTACTCAGGAAGCCAGCTCAGTGCTCTCTTCTTTGGAGAGGGGCATACTTGATCTGCGATGGAGGCTTGCTGGAATTCTTGAAAATACACCACCCCCAAAGTGCACAATATCTTGTGTCTACTCCCATCATAGCATGGAAAAGTTGGAATCAAAATACTCTGACTACTTCTCTCTCTATAGGGGCAAGAGGCATGGACAGCTTGGTCGGTAGTTGCTTCTTTTGGTAATTCCATGAAATTATTATTATTATTATTATTATTATTATTATTTCTGTTATCATCATCATGACCACCATCATCATCATTACTTCCTCCTCTCCCTCCTTCTTTTATTTTCTTTCCCTCATATTTTATGTTTTACTTGGGATGGCTTGACAAAAAATAAAGAGAAGATAAAATGATAATATGACCATTCTGCCAAATTTCTAGTAAATTTTATGTTTTTTTTCAAATGATGCTTTAAAAAAAATAGGAAACTTTCCCCTTGCATTAAAAACAGAGATGGAAAGGATGTCAAGGAAGATAAAAAGATAAAAAGAATGCTGTGTGGATATCTATGGCACCCAGAGGAGCCAGCTTCCAATTTCCCCAGTTAGGGAGCGACCAGGCCTGCACTCACATGAGCTACACAGCCTCCCTATGCCATGTCCTTTGGGCCCGGGAGACCCACTTCTGGATCAGGAAAGACTTAAGAAACTTTTCTAATTCTTCCATTAGATGAGCAGGCATGTTTACCCCCAAAGAGACCCAAGTTCCCTACTGCTGTCCCGCTGTCTGAGAATGTCACAGGCCTTCTCTAGGGTACCATAGGTGCAAACTATAGTGACAATCACACACAGCCTCGTTGCTATGGAAACCTCTTCTTTCTCTGTTGTTCTACCATCCCTGAAGCCCTTGCCTGATCCCCCAAGACTACTCAGAGGTTACCCCAACAAAGGCACGATGACAGAGGGGGCACCCAGTGGTCTAGGGTCTAGGCCCTACATCAACAACTATACAAGGCACTGGGTGCAATCACAGCAAACTAACCCAAGCATGGTCGTAGTAGCCAGGAAAGTCAGGTGCAGGTCGTGTCGAGATTCCTTATCATGACAGTCCAAAGGAGCAATGAACAGAAATTTGGAGGGAAATGACAAAATTGGGATAAAGCTTAGATTAAGTGTCTCATGGCTACTTTTTATATTTTTTATGCTCCATCTTAGGCTAAACCCTAATTCTCTGACCTTCTCATAGTATTTTTGTTACCTCTTTGGAAATAGTTGTGGTTAATTTTACTAATTGACACTGAAAAAGGTAGATTATTTTTTTGATATCCTAGAATGGATGGTTGCTTTTGGGGGGGGGCACCAGACTGATTTCTGAGACCTCATTGTATACTTACTGCTAAGTTACCACTAGCAACTCTGCAACGTCCCAAAACTCTTCCAGGGGCCACTCCAAGAACATGAGCTAATGCATGATTACCTGTGGGGTTCCCCTGCCTCACCCTGGTGGTTTAGTATTCTCGACAATGACTTGAAACTGAGGAGGGCTGCGGGAAAGAACTGGAAGCTAGCATCGCTTCACCTCAAGAGCCACAAATGCTTCCTTCTTTCAAGTCTTTGCACCCACAGATGGAACCCAAACTGCCTTGATCTGTGGGGATCACCCACCTTTCTAGAGGTCTACATTGTGACAGAGTGTTGCAGGGCCGTTTATTTCATGAGGTGGTGAGAAAATAGACTGGCAAAAGATGGTTTATTGTAAGAAAGTAGAAGTTCTAACCTGCCAAGTAGGACTTCTACCCAGAAATTCTGATCTACCTGCAAAAGACCTTAACATGTGTACCAAAAGCCACACCAGCCGGTCTCTCAATGGGCATTTGCTATGTGGCTACTGTGAGCCAGTCCTAATCTAGTCCTATAGTAGGAAAAATTCAGTTTCTCTGCATTTGTGAACGTGGATGGTGTGTTTGTGCGCATGCGTGTAAGCAGGCAGGAGGGCACATATGTGCACGAGCTAGTGGTTGATGTCAGGTCTCATCCACATCACTTCTCCATGCTTCTAGAGACAAGGTCTCTCAGTGAACCTGGAGCCCAGCGTGCCCGAGCTAGAGCACCAGCATCTGCCTCTCTCCACCTCCCACGTGCTGGGATTATAGGTACATGCTGCCTGGCTTCTCATGTCGAGGCTGGGGACCTAAATTAAGACTCTCGTGCTTCTGTGGCAGACACTTAATCGACTGAAACATCTCCCCAACCCTGCATTCAGATTTTTCTCTAAAATTCCTCAAATTAGAATCAATAGAATAGCATTTTAATACTAAAATTGGTTAATATTTGGTTAATCTTTGGGAAACTTGAATAATAATCTTCAAACTGGCACAAAAGTGACCCAACATATGCCTGTCCACCACCCACTCACCCACCCACTCAATAAAGATCAATTCCAGAGGGTTCAAGCCCTGGGTCTCAAAATCACTTGAAACTGAAGGTTCCCATTTTTTCAGGAAAAAAAAAGTAAGAACTGTTCTGAGTTATTGCCAACAAATAATTCATAGAAAATTTAAAACTTTTGATAAAAGTAACAAGACTACATGCGTTTGTTAAAAGATGCCGTTTATGTTAATTTTATCTCAAGAGACCTAATGAAATGAAGGCTTTGACTAGTACTGTCTCTTGTGTCCTACAATATCCATCTAATTGCGATTGAAAAGCTAACTAAAACATGTTCCACCCTCAGAGGGCTTTTATCTCCCTAGTTTTGTATTTTCTCTTGAACAGAACTGCTCAAGCATCTAAGAGAACAAGCCGCCTTACAAGGAAGCTGCATCTCCAGAGCTTCCTCCGCAGTGATGTGCAGAAGTGATTGCAGAAGTGATGTGCAGAGCCTGTTTGTGATTCAGCATACTCCTCCAGGGGCGGTATTTCCAAGACGAGAAACAGGACTCAGAAGACTATTGACTCACAGTGACTGGGAATACTGTTGGAAGGCATTTGGTTCAAGCACAAGCAGAATCGCCAGACACGTTTAGACATTCGCCAAGTCCTTCCCAAGTGTCTGCTGCTCTTCTGGGTCTGACGATGGCACTCGTGACAGGTGTGGTCCTGTCCTCACAAAAAGATCCATGTTGCAGGATTTTTACAAAGGCCAGCAGTGCACGTTGTGTGAGGCATCATGACATGGAGCCTCAGAGAAACTATGCCCAGGAATGTGGACTTGGCCCAAAGGGCATGGAAACAAGTGGGTGACATGTCACCATGTTACAGAATTGGCAGGGAGAGTCTTACCAGCTGAGGCATCTGAGCACCTGGACTTCATTTTGACTCCCAGCGTGACTCAAGCCGACAAGAGACCCCACCCATATCACAGCTGAAATACCCCAGCCTCACCCCAGAGGTGAAGCAGCCTCGCAGCTTGCAAACCACTTTTTAAGTACATGACAAATTTTAATTTTTTTAAGAAATCATTATTGACTGAATTTCAAAGGGCTGAAAGTTTTATATTTTATCTTACTCAAGAACTTTCTATTCCCAGATATTTAAACAAAAGTTGAAGTGACACTCTGAGCTCCAATACAGTCCCTTTTTTTGTGTGTAAAGATTAGTGCTTTATTGAATAAATCTTATTCACAGAAAAATAAGATTTAATCTACAACACATGACAGATTATAGAGCAGAAAGAAATTTTCATAAACGTCCACACTGAAAGCTATCCTCTAAATGAAAAGAAGCCATAAAATGATATTCACAAATATAGTGTTCTGTCTCAAAATGCTTAACATAATTCTTCACAGCACTAACACAACGGAAGAATTGGCCATTATGTGAGGTGAAGTACAGTAACAAAAATGCAAAACCAGAAACAACATTAGAGCCATTATTAATTAACATGAGATTTAAAATGCAAGCCTGGTGGTACATACTGACAGTGTGATAAGATAACAGATGGTAATCTTAAATGCTGCATTAGCAATACCTAAGCACATAGTAATGTCAACATCTGTACTCAAGCATTAATATTATTCAGTTCATATTAGGGATTGTCCTCCCATAACTGCTGTAAAGCACCACTTACTGTGCACTGAAAATTAGAGTGTAGTGGAATGAGTTGTTGAAAAATAACTATCTGAGAGTTCCCAAGACAGGTAGTTGGTGTGGTGGGGGGATTTTCAGCCATGTCCAGTAAAGGAACTACCTCAGTGATAAAATGGGGGTGGTGGCAGTGCGGATCAGCTGCTCGCAAAGGTAATTTCTAGCTCTCATGGTCTGTGATCTTGTTGTGTAAGGAAGGAATCTATGTTGTGTTAAATGTTTTAGAACCAAACTCAAATATTACGACGGCCCCATTTTATGAATGAAAGTCATTGCCCTAGTTGTTAAGTTGTTAATTAGTTGTTTCAGACACCCTGTTACTCAGAGGGTGAAGACAGCCAGAGTTCCCAAGACAAAACTATAAATAAAAATGATTCCAGAACTTTCTGCAGATTCCTTTTAGCACAGTAATGTTGTAATATGAGCAGCGGGGCTGCGTCCCGCCACCCGGCTAGCTTTACCCGAAATAATTACACAGAAACTGTATTCTTTTAAACATTGTTTGGCCCATTAGTTTTAGCCTCTTATTGGCTAGCTCTTATATATTGATCTAACCCATTTTTAATAATCTGTGTAGCCCATGAGCTGGCTTACCAGGAAAGATCTTAACCTGCGTCTGCCTGGAGTGGGAGAATCATGGCGACTTATTGACTCAGCTTTTTTCTCCCAGCATTTTGTTCTGTTTACTCCATCCACCTAAGGGTTGGCCTATCAAATGGGCCTAGGAAGTTTCTTTATTAATTAACTAATGAAAGCAACAGATAAAAGAACGTTTATAAACAATATTTGGGAACATGGACGCAGATTTTTTTTCTCCAAACTGCTTTTTGTTGAATGGGGGCGTGGTTAATTAGGTCTTTCATGGTATAACCTGTGTGCTAGTTTTATCTCAGTTGGCAGTTGAGTGAAGCAATTTTTTGAGGGTGTTTACAGCAACCTTTTAGGAGGATGTGGTCTATCATACCATATTGGGATAGATGCAATCCATAGGGTCACATCCTCTGTGAAAACAAAAGAAGACCCTCTCCAAAGCATCATATCCTTAGACCCAAATTTTGAAATCATACCCTCATGATATCTGTTCTGGTTCCATTTGGCAGCCCATATAATGAAATGTCTCTCTGTACTTAGCTCCTTTACAGTCAAAAATTTTAAAGAAAACACATTTCTGTGAATTTTTTATTTTTACGTGGCTTATTTTTCTTTATTTTTTTAATCTCTTAAATTAGGGGTATTTTTCAAAAAATAAAAAAAGGGGGGAATTAACTGGTTTGATGGGATGATTGGTATTTGTGAATTACTGTTTTTAGAAAATTGTATTGGTACTGTTTCCTGTATATTGATATATTGAATATTAAATGTGAGTATTCCTACCTCTATTTTTGTATAAGAGTATGCTTATAACTCTGTCTATATTATATTGATACATCTACCATATCACAATGTACATTTCTACCTCTGATACTATTTATGTAATAACATTGTTTACATTTGATATGTAATGACATTGTTTACAGGTGAAGATCATTGTCTTCATATATTGCACAGTTGTTTATTCTCTTAGTCTTCAAGTTAGATAGATATTGAAAATTATATGTTTGTCATATTTATTTTTAGGTTAATCAGGTCTTTTAGATACATAGAGATTATATTTAATATAGATAGTATAATCTTCAGCCTCTTCAAAGAGCTGTAGAAAATGGCCTTTAATCTAACCTAAAATTCTGTGCCAACGAGACACAATTATTCCTGACACAGTAAGACCAGAAATAAGCATTGCTCAACTTGAAGGACCCCTATATTCCCACACACCCCTAATAGCTTTCCAAGATATTCTGACTAGATCATTCTTGCCTACAAAAATGAGGTCACACCATGCACATGATCTTACCATTTCCTTTTTTGCTTTATTTTTCAAAGTCCTGTTTAGATCAATGTATGTAGTTTTGCAAAAAAGTGTAAGCCTAATCAGAACCATTTTTTAACCTCCCACAGGAAATAAATGTTTTTATTCGTTGTCAAATGGTACCATATGTCCAGGTCTCCTGACCCTATGCTCAACTTCTCCAGGGGAACGAATCAACAGAAACCAAAACAAGATCCAAGCAGTGAAGTCAGTGAGATCATTGACTTAGAAATATTTTCTAATTATTATTCAAGTAACGCAAAAGGCAATTCATTGCCTGCGTTCTGGTACTTGGAATTTCTTCAACCATGGTTGATGATAATAAAGCTTAGAGGACGCAAGGAAGTGTGGCTGAGCTAACAAGTGTGGTCCCATAAACAAAGAGCATCTACATTCCAGGAGTGCATTTTTTCATCAACTACAGCCCCAGTGTGGTCAGAAGGGCTTGTTTCTAGCATGGTTTGCCTACTGGTCAGTCAGATGAGTAGTGGGTCAACAGTACCTCTGACCAATGTCTTCACACTCTTGAGTTCATTTCTTCATTCAGCAAATTGCTATACCTTACCTCAACCATGCTGGCCACTGGACTATGTCCTTAGGCTGACACACAGATCCTACCTGGCCACTGGGCTATGTCCTTAGGCTGA
>JABTXL010004601.1:643680-690007 GCA_025134845.1 Neodon shergylaensis | reverse complement strand
ATGTGTCTGTGTGGTGTGTGTGTGTCTGTGTGTGTGCCTGTGTGTGTCTATCTGTGTGTGTGTCTGTGTGGTGTGTATGTGTGTGTGTCTGTGTGTGTGTCTGTGTGGTGTCTATGTGTGTGTGTCTGTGTGTTTGTGTGTGCGTCTCTGTGTGTGTCTATGTGTGTGTGTCTGTGTGGTGTCTGTGTGTGTATGTGTGTGTATGTGTGTGTGTGTGTGTGGTGTCTGTGTGTGTGTGTCTGTGTGGTGTGTGTGTGTGTGTGTCAGATACAGACTCCACGTGCTTCAGTGGATGAGACAGTGTGCTCAGGGAACAGACAAAAGATGCCAGCCCACTGGTTTGTACACCTTTAAGGTTTACAATACCCCACCCCCAGTCACCGACCTGTGTTTCTCACCAGATAAATTTTTTTAAATACAAAATTGAAGTAATTTTTATTTTCTCTGGTGTCTCTCAGCTTTTGTGAAATAGAGCTATTCCCAGGAAATAAGATAGAAAATAGCATCATTTATAATTACTGAGGGCCATATACATGCACCTGAAGTGCTGAGTACTTCAGATCTAAGATTAATTATATTAGTCATGGTCATCTAAGGGAACAGAACTTATATTAGTATATTCAAAGGGCATTCATTAGCCTGGCTTACATAAAGGCTGTGGTATGAGTCTCCAATAATGGCTCTCCTGACTAAAAGGCCAAGGATATGGAAATTGTTCAGTCCAGGACTGGTATCTCAGCAGTCCCAGTCTGGTGCTGGAGTCCCAGGGAAGTCCTAGAGCACTGCCTGGCTTTTGGACTACATTGGAATCCCGAAGAGGTAGGTTGCAGCACTGGTGGAGGAAGGACTCCTGAACAGACAGACAGACTTGACAGCGAGAGTGAGCACACGCAAAACTTCCTTCTTCCAAGTTTTTTTTTTGTGTGTGTGTGTATATTTTTTTCTTTATGTGGCTCTATTATCCTTAACTAATAGCCATGCCCCAACCAAACCCATCAGAAACCACTTCTCTGCCATCAGAAACTCCTGAGGGTCTCGTGCTTAGAGCAGCTGCAAACACAGGAAAACAAGTTGTTTTGCTCAGAGCAGCTGCAAGCATAACAAGTTGTTTACAGGAAATTCAGGGTCTAGGGGCCCACAGCCCCTAGCAGTTCCCCCTTTTCAATATAATTAGCACTAAGGTTCTGGACTGGCATAGGCATAGCACAAACATGATAGCAATAAGTTGGAAAATGCCCTAGCAAACATGCTTATTCTACATTCCATATGAATGATATTAAATGCCAGCTGCTGCAAAGGAGGCCACAGAGGTGACAATAGCAGCCACCCACGGTGATCCTGAAGTCTCTACTGGACACTCAGCAGTCATCCTCGAACTCTAGATCCTCTAGCAAATCCTACTGGTGTGTGCCACCACAGCAGCTGGCCGGGGCAACAGACAGGCTTGGGGACCTTCCACGGCTACTGTGCGGCTTCCCCAGGTAATGCATAAAAGCCTGCCACTCGGGCCACAGACTCTTGGGTGTGCAGAGCTGGGAACCACAGCTGCCTTCTCCTTGCCTGACCACTGCCTTCTCCACATGCAGACTGACAGCCCAGTGGGGTCTGAGCAGCTCTGGCTTGCCTTGGTTCCAGCACTTGTTGCCATGGTTGCCATGCTCCTGGCACCACTGCTGTGTCCCCCTTGGCCCCACAACCTCTAGTAAACAGTTTTGGGATTTTGGGCATCATTCTATATATTACTTCCTGCTGTTTATTGGGTATAGGTTCTTTGAGGGTATTCACAGTGACCTCTGGGAGATCTTGGTGCATCAAACCATGTTAGCCTGGAATGAATCCACAGGTTCTCATCCTCTGTGGAAACAAAAGCAGAATCTCTTTTTGAAAGCAATGTAGCCTTAGACCTAAATTTGGAAATCATGATACCTTTAGAACATATATGCTAGTAACTTAGCTCCTTTACAGTCAAAAAATTCAAAGAAAACACAATAATTATACATGATCCAGACTCTCTGTGTGCATTCCATCTTTACGTGATTTATTATTTCTTTATTCCTTTTAATCTAACTATACTCTATCTCTTTAAAGACTTACTCTTTTTCTTCCATTCTTTTTGAGGCCTTCAATTTACCCTCCCACCTCTTCTGTATTATTTTCCTTTTTATTACTTTCCTGCTGGCCAACTTTCTGGAGGACGTCCCTCAGAGTCAGTCTCTAGTTCCTGATCTCCACGGTGCCTCCTGCTGTGGCACCTGCACCACCCAGAATCACTATCAGGCAAGAATCAGGGGATAAAAACACACAACAAAGACACAAAGCCAGATACCCATCTTCAACCCACCCTCACCATTCCCCAGGATGATCTCTCAGTGAATCCCTGGTTCCTGATCTCTCTGAGGGCCTCCACTTGTATAGTTTATCCTACTAAGTGTACTATGGTCCCGTAGTGCCTAGACTACATGTACTTCAGTATTATAGTGCCTATACTACAAGATGGTTCACGAGTCTCGGGCAAGGGCCTGGAGATTGACACACACAGACACACAGAGACAGAGACAGTCAACCTTGAATTCCCCAAGAATGCCCCCTTTATTGTGTTCCAGGGAAGCTTATATAGGGATCCTTAACTGATAGCCATGCCCCAACCAAACCCACCAGAACCGCCCCCCCCCCCCCCGCCATCAGGAACTCCTGAGGGTCTCGTGCTCAGAGCAGCTGCAAACACAGGAAAACAAGTTGTTCTTCTCAGAGCAGCTGCAAGCATAACACGTTGTTTACAGGGAATCCAGGGTCTGGGGGTCCACAGCTTCCAACCACAAGTGCCGCTCCATCTGGAACCAAAACATCTAGGCTAGCAGAACTTAAGGATATGGGAACAGGGAGCTAACTTTTTTCTAATGTGTCACTAAGGATGATAGAGATTAGAACCATTTCCATTTCCAACCCTAGATTCCTGTACCCATGAATCTTGACTAAGAGAGAAACCATATCATATACTGGATGCTGATTCAAAACATCTTCTGGATGTGGTACTTACATAGTACCTTCTGGAGAGTCCTGCTCCAGCCCACCTGGCTACTGCCACCTTCTTAGTGTCTTCAGGAGGCCATTACATCACTCTGTCAGGCCAGTTGCCTTTAGGATGGTGAGGAACATGGATAGAACAGTGGGATCCATGACTCTTCTGGCTGTGAAGCAAGGCTCATTTCTGGATGGCTCCTTCATATAAGTTACCCGGTTTCTCTGTATCCACCTTTTCCCTCGGAGCTTTTTACTTTCTGCATATCTTGCTTTCACTGCTTCTCATGTCTGCTGGCTGGAGGTCTGCCTGGTTTCCAGCTCCAGAGTGTCTCCCTCATTCTCTCATTCCTCCTTTTCTTCTTCCTCTCGAGCCTAGATTTCTCCTCCTCTTATTCTCTCTGCCCGCCAGTCCCACCTATCCTTTTCATGCCTAGCTATTGGTTCTTAGCTCTCTATTAGACCAATCAGGTGCCTTAGACAGGCAAGGTGAAACAGCAACACGTCTTTACATAATTAAACAAATGCAGCAAAAACAAAAGTAACTCACCTTTACACAGTTAAAGTAATATTCTTCAGCATAAACAAATGCAACACATCTTTGCCTAGCTAATATTGTACAACATCTGGTTATAGGTCTAGAGTCTGTTGACTGCATCAGTATTGTCTTGCCTGGCATCTACCTCAAAGAAACTTACCCAGGGTTGGGGAGACAATGAGGGATTAATTCCTTCAGGCAAAGGCAGAGTGGGCAATATTTCAGAAGGGGCTATCCTCTGCTAAGGGTGGAGAGACAACTTCCTCAGGTGAGATAAACCTTTTAGAACCTAAGGATTCAAAGTCTTTGGTCTCAGTAGGGTTCCCCCAAAGTAAACATATGCATCCCAAGTTACAGAATCCCATTTCTTACCAACCAATTTCCTTACTTTAACCACCAACACCCTCAGAGGCTAAGATTTGAATTTTTACAGCCAACCTTAGAATGAGGATTTCGGTTTGATTTTCTGCAAGCTGAACGTGATGGCTTCTGAAGACACACTTAGAAACCCTAGACTGTGCGTGCACATCTGGATCCAGACAATTACATCATCAAGTCCTTCTCCTTTGTCTTGGTATCCTGAGCTGATAGGAGCTGGTTAATTTCAACACAGAGCTTATTTTTGCCATTTGTGAGTTTACCGAGAACTGTTAGAAGTAGCCAAGGAATATCATTATTTTCATATTTGTTCAAGGTAGCATGGAGAACAGTGAAAGCCCATGGCTGGAAATATTTAAGGGCTTGCTGTGGGAAAACATGGGCTTTCCAAGTTCTCCATGCTACTAGGACAGTAACGGTGTTGACAAATCGCAAAGCCTGTTCTAGACATTTAGCCATTTCATTCTCAAAATCCTGTAATCCTGCTTCTCTTGAACTCTTTTACTACCACCATCTGTACCAGTCAGAGTTCCCTAAAGGAACAGAACTCATAAAATGACAATTTGTAGATACATTAAAAGGGGATTGGTGAGCATGGCTTACATACAGGTTGTGGTCTGAGTAGTTCAACAAGAGCTGTCTCCTGACAGAAAGGCCAAGGACGTGGTCATTGTTCAGTCCAGGAGACTGGATCTCAATCTCAGTCTGATGCCGGAGTCCCAGGGAGGTCCTGGAGAGCTGCCAGTTCACTGTCTACATTAGAATCCTTAAGTTGATCCTAACACGCAGAGCAGAACGATTCATAACAGGGTAGATGAACTTGTCAAAGGGAGTGAAGACAAACAGGCCAGAAAATTAAAAAAAAAAAAAACCTTCCCTCTTCCAGATCTTTTTATATAGGGTGCCACCAGTAGGGATAGCCTAGATTTAGGGTGGGTCTTCTCACCTCAAATAATCCAACCAGGAAAATCCTCTATGAGTGTGCCCAGATGCTTGGGTTGAGTCTACATGTGGTCAAGTGACAAGAAGGATTTGACATCATGTTTACTGATGTTTTCTGAGATGACTTAAGATTACTAAACTATATTTAGCACCCTCAGCTACAAGAGCTCAGAAAAGTCAAGTAACATTGTCAGGATTGCACAGCTACCAAGTGGCACCATTACCTGATTATGATTGTTTCTGGGTTGTTGTCTTGTGGTCTGTTCAGAGAGTTGCAGAACACCTGCTATAGCATTAGCTCTCAACCTTCCTAGTGCTGCAACTCTTTAATACTGCTCCTCATGTTGTGGTGACCACCCCCCCCAACATAAAATTATTTTGTTGCTACTTCATAACTGTAATTTTGCTATATTATGAGTTGTAATATAAATCTCCAAAATGCAGGATATCTGTGATTCCCCCCAAAGGGGTCACAACCCACAGGTTGAGAAAGGCTGTGCTGTGGATAGTGTGAGAATGAATCATTCACCCAGAGGGGATGACAAGTCCGTACATTTCTAAATACATCTGACTGTGTGCTGTTGCCATTCCTGGCTTTCAGAGTCCCTGGGGGTCCCTTCAGAAGCCAGGGAAAGGTCAGTTCCAGAATCCTAAAGCAACTGAGACCTTGAGACCCAGAAGGAAACATGCCTTTGGCTTACCAAGGCAGCAGGACAGAGGCAAGGCACATGTTCTTCAAAGCAAGTACACTGCCGGAGGAAAATGCACTAAAGGTTTACGGTATTTCCATCTCCCTTTTGTACGTGTAATTAGACCAAGCAATTGTGATCAAAGGAGCATGTGTGGTGAGTCACTAACACACGCACAAACACATGCTCACTCACCCAAACCGTGCATACATGAGTATGGCTCAGATGGACTTTTTGTCATAGCAGGTAACAGGCCATTTAACAAGAGGAATGTGACACAGGAAAACGTAAGGCTTGCTGGTTCCAGTGACCTTCAGGGACAGGGAGTAAATGCAAATTTCCTGTCATCAATCTCCCATGATGGGTAAGTGGAAAGTGGTCTTTCTCCATTGACAGAAAAAAATTGTCTCCATGGACAGTGAATCTTCAACTTGTCTGTGGTTTAACTATTGGGCACATTGGAAACCTGTGGAATTTTTGCATGTAGTTTGAGTGTGTGAATGAATGAAGCCCTCCACTAGATCCGCCTGAGGATGCTATCCAGTCTTTCTAGAAGCTTTCTCAATCAAAATTTGCCATTGCTATTTTAGCGCCCTCATTACTAGGAGTTATGTAAGTAGAAATTCTCTCTATTGCTTTTTGCTTCAACTGTTCCAAATTACAAAATAAATATGGACAAAAGTTTCCTTGGTCTCCATACTTGGATTGTGACTGATCATAGACACTGTGTGTTCTTAGAACATGCAGTGAGGTATATGGCGAGTCTCAGCCACAGTCACAGAAGTTAATTTGAATGTTGTTACTCCCGAGTTTACATTTTCTATTCTTAACACATTTTGGTGGCTCCATCTTTGCACAATTACAAGGCAAACGCTCTAGGATGGTGGGTCCTTCACGGAACCAGACAGCATTGTTGCGCAACCTATTTTCAATTTTGTGTTGATTTTCCCGTCATCTGCTTTGACCCGAATACATTTTTAATGGGAACATCACACGCTAAGGTAGTCATTGTGGGCAACTTTCCTGAGTGTAGAAAGGGCCCGAGCCCAGACTCTCAGTACAGTCTGAGAGCAGCCACTTGTCAACATCTTCCCATAACATACAGCGCTGGGGGTAGTTTTTATTTTCTTCTTGGAATCACAGAGCTTAGTTTTTGTTGTGTTCCTCTTAGAAGTATTGTGCGGTGCATATAGGAAGCCTTTGATATTGAACACACTCATTCATGGACCAGGCTTGACAATCTTTCCTTTTATCAGTTATCAGCAGGGCTCCGGTATGTCGGCATTTCCTGACTCAGGCCTGATACCATCTCCAATTCATGGTTACACTAACCTGGCTTGTACACACGAGGTAATCGATTCCGCCTTCTACAATCGCTGAGTCACAACACTGCAGTCAGAAACTTTTTTTTTCTTTACCGCATAACGGAAATAGACAAATCATTTCAGCATCTCTACCTAAAACTGCCTCTCCGTGAGAGCTGAATGTAGGTCAGGAGAGACAGCTCTGTGCTTGAGATGCGCCACAGTTTCGTTTCAGGGCACTGTGGCTCCTGCTTGCTAGATCAATCCTGAGTGTCTCTGAAATGAGCTCCTTTCCTTCTACTGTTTTAACAAAAATTTGCCAATAAAATATTTTGAGCTGAACATTTAAATAGCATATGTAAAACTCCTTTAACACCATACACCATTCGACCTGAAGACCGAACTTGAGCTCATTGGCAGAAGGAAGAACCCAGGCACAAAGCTGAATAGACTTATTCAAGGAGGAGTTATAAACCCAAAGCCTGTGGTTCCCAAAGGATCATCTAGAATAGTGATTCTCCACCTGTGAATTGTGACCTCTGTAAGGGAAGGGGAGAGTGACCCTTTCACATGGGTCGCCTGACACCACAGGGGCCATCAGAAAGCACAGATGTTTACGATTTGTAACTAGCAAAATTATAGTTATAAAGTAGCAATGAAAATAAGTTTATAGTTGTGAGTCAGCACAACATGAGAATCAAAGACTTAGAGTGAGAACCACCCTATAGATTATACACACAGAATCTCGGGCCCATCTCTGGGCTGGTTCATAGGATTAACATGGATGTCCTTCTGGCTTGTTTTATTTTCTAGATGGATTTCACCCAAGAAAAAAAACTAAAGCATTTCTTTGTATATGCCAAGGGGTGTGTGGTGTAATAAACATTACAGCTGCTGCTTATTTCCTGGAGTTGATGTTTTCCATCAGGCAAATGACACAGGAGTAGCAGTGATGAATAGAACACACAGTGGGGAGCACCTACACTGCTTCTCTGGGAGGGAGATAGAAAGGATGATTTACACAGCTTGCTGATGTGGGCAGTCTCAAACTATTGGTGCTTTAGCAACTATCACAGATTTACAGAGACTTAACAATGGGTCTGTAGCTCGCTCTAGCCTACTATCAGACATAGAATATATGGTGAAATTTCACAGCGTAATCTGAGCATTTCATTGTTTAACTTGATGCAAATTCCTCCAATAACACTATACCTATTGGCATCAGGACCTCAAAGGTAGTTTAGTGTCCCCATAAGTCCTTATTTCTCACTGTTCCCAAGAAAATGCTCTGACAGAGTCTGGGGTATCATAAGATGGATTAGACTAGCGAATGAGCCCTTGGTAGAAAGAAAATGCCACCTCGAGCTCTTGGGACTGGGGAGCTGCCCCTTGCTTGGGAGACCAGAGTAGAAATGGGACTAAGGAAACTTGACTCTGAAAGTGAGAATGGTGGGTGGATCTTTCTGTGCTTACGCTCAACATAGGAAAAAGGTGTCTCTAGCCTTGGTCAAGGTCGGTGCTGCCGTGAAAGCTCATCAGCGTGAAGCTGAAGTGCCCACTGCCTGCTTTGCACTGCAAGGTCAACTGGAGGGGTGAGCTAGGAGGCATCACGGACCCTAATGTCCAATAGCTGGGACTGTGCTGTTCCCTGCGAATACTTTTGGGAAATAGAACGGTTATATTACGGTAGCCTGACAAACAGTAGGTTCTAAATATACCTTCAGACTATGGCCCAGCACATGTAAAAGCATGCTAAACATATTCCCAGATCCAATATGAACACTTCTATGATCAGCCACCATTTAGACTGTTTGTTCCTTTGGTAAACATTCAGAAGGATCAATACCTTTTGAAACTATGCTGCCTACTGCAAATATACACAGCCACAGCAAAGGCCCACAGGAGAAGGCCAGCCTGGACACTGCCCCACAGGACAGCTGGCTTTGTGTTAACTTGCTTCCATTCTGGTTGAGTCCATCTATTTCATAATTCCCTGCCCACATTCTCTTGTTTTCTTGACTCAAAACAGAGAGATATTTTACCTTCCAAGAAGACAAAGAGAGAAGTTAACTCCCGAATGAATCAACCAGAAGTAGTTGATTCATAGTAGATATTACATTTGAGCACGAATGCTTCAGAGAAGGGAGTGTAGGTGGAGTTCAAGTAAGAAGACCTAGACATAACTCACTAGCCAATGGGCTCTTGGACCAAGTCATTAAACTTGTTTTATCTATAAAGTGAACATGATTCTGCTTCAATTATATAACCTTTCCTAACAACATACCAAACATATTTATCAGGTTCTTAATCATTCCTCAAATGTTCTTAACTAGGAATTCAGATTCCATAGGAACCAGAGGTAAGACGCACATGTGTGTACTTGCACTGGGTTCTCAACAAGAGGAGCATGGAGAGGGCCAGCTCCTGGAGTGAATGTGGGGCTGGGAGAGGGGCAGGGGGAGGAGTGGGAGCTTTGGGGAAAACCCTACACAGTGAGTTAAATATTCACTCCTAAGTATGACTCAGGAAATGCCAATTTTGACAAAAATGCCAAGTCACCAAGGTATAATACCCATTTGGCTATCCTGTACCTCTAACATATACGGTTCAATGAATTCAGACTCAGTTCAGACATCGTACCATGTATCTAGTCCAAGGCAAAGGCCAGGGCGAGTCTATGAGTTCCAGGCCAGCCAAGACTACATAGAGAGACCCTGTCTCAGGGGTGGAGGGAGACCATACTAACAACAAATAAGGCAGGATTCACTGAGTGTTCCTGAAGACAGTGGAAAGCATAGCTCCACACAAGGGCTCATGATGTGAATAGCAAATGTGTTTGGTCTAGCCTCAAACTGCAAGAAATCCAAAGTTTGCCAGAAGGTGAATAAATTAGAAAAGCATGCACACCAAAACATGACAAAACTTGACAAAAGGAAAATCAGGACACACAGGTTAGAAATACATCTTGATGGCTGCACTGCTTTCAGGTGTGATTACCTGTCCAAACTCTACGAGACATAACAGCATCAGTTTATTAAAGGAAACCTAAATAAAATCGATTGAAAATAAATTCCCATCCATGGCCCCTTCTCAGTACTAGGAAACTTCGTGGCCTCTTATTAAGACTACACAGTCAATTCAAATGTGAGTCCTTCAAGCACCTACTCTAGTGCTGAAACGATGATGATTCCAAAACTTCTTCTCCCTGGGGCTGCCTAAGAAGCTTTTAAGATCGAGGGAGCTAGTGATATACTGCAGATCCAAAGCATCACAGAGTCGTGCTAGGCTTGTGAGAACCATCCCTAACCTGATAGATAGCTCAAAGACTGAGGCCAGATAGCCTGATTCACTGTGATGGGTGTAACCAAATATTAGTCTGTACTGACTACAGATTCGCTCCCAGCCACTGGGAACCAACAAAATGAAGCAAACTTTGCGGAAGAAAACAAACACCTTTGAGCTTCCAGCAACAGTGAGTTTCAAACTAAGAGCCCACAAGCCTCAGAAACCAGCTGCACAGATATAATCTGTGCACTGAAAGCCAAGGTGTGCCAGATTCGAAGTCCTTATTCCTTCTGTATTTAGTGGCTCAGGAAATTTTCATGACCAGTTCTTTCAGAAGTCAGTGGAATGGAGGCAAATATTCACACGCTTATAGTTCTTTACAGTTTTACAACAACATAAAATCACTGACAATTTAGTGTAAACCACTCATCTACAAAGTAGTTTTCATCAAACCAAGCACAACTTTATTTCTAATCCACGGGCATTGATAATTCTGAATATTTTATCTACACTACTCTCTTGTCAACTTTGCCACTGTGACAAAAAGGTGAAAACACTGGTTTTGACTCAGTTACAGCCCATGGTAGGCTGGCTCCTCTGCTTTGGACTCACAGCGGGACAGCATCACGGAAGTGCAGGCGTGATGGAGCCAAGAACTCACCTCCCAGAAGCCAGGAAGCACAGACTATGAAAGCCAGACCCTGGGTGTCAGAACACGGTCAAAAGAACGACACACAATGAACAATGCCCAGGGCTGAACTGTGAGAGAGAATCCAGGAGAAGGGCAGCTCTTTACCTCAGGTGCATTTTGTCGCCAGGTTTGTTCTTGGATGTGATTTCATGCCAGTGTGTTAAACATTTACATTTGATTTCTAAGACATGTTTATTCTTGTTGGATGTCAGAACATAGCTATAGGACCGAATCTGGTACAGGGATGTGCTGGGTGCTGGCCCCAGTGTGCCCTGGATCTGGGTATGGCCTCTGCCTTGCTTTCGTGCTTCCCAGACATAACCTATCGTGCGTGCCAGGCAAGTCTGTTAAGTTGCTCTATTCTGGGAAAGGGCTGTTCTGTTCATATTGAGTATGTGCTTTCTGGTGTTTATTTACATGTTTTTCTGAACTCAAACAACCTTCCTTGGACCATTGCTTTCTTTGTTGGTTACATCCATGTATACAAGAATACGAAGCTGGCGTTGTCTGCAGTATTAGACTGTAGGCAGCCTCATTCTACCAGGTCTTCAAATCCCAGGTCTCCCACCCAGATCTGCACAGGTCGGCAAAGGTTGATGCCTGGGACAAAATACACCCTTCAGAGGCAAAGTTCAGGGAGCTGATTCTTCAGCTAGGCCCGACCTGCTGGAGTCTCATCATCTCTCAACAGTGCTATCAGATGGGCTCCGAACTTCCAAACACGTCATCTGGGGGATGTGACTGCAAGATGGCACCTGCCTGTAATTCCAACACTGAGGAAGCTTACACAGGAGGATTGTAAGTTTGAGGCCAGCCTTAGAAACTAGAGAGACCCTCTCTTGGTAAATAAATGGAGAAAACAATAAATGAAGAAACACATACTATTTTAGAGATTTGAATAACATGTTTATAAAGCCCATTCTTATCAGAAACTTAAATCTATACTGATTTGTAAACAGTTAAATGTTAAATGTCCTAGAAGTAAAAAATAGAATCACAAAATTGATGAGAAATTGTTTTTAATGAATATGCTTTTAAAATCCTGTATTTGTACAAAAAAATACTGCAGACTGTCCCACTGCATTTGACAGCTGCAAACATAGTGTAATCTTTGGTTAACCAATTCTAGGAGATGTTTCTAGAAGGCATTTATTCCACATGATAACCTTTTGGAGAAGCCAAGCACAATTAATTTTCATTTTTAAATGTCTACAAAGTTTTAATTCTCCATTACACAAATAATTCCTCAAAATCTACACATTATTCAAATGTATGTCAGTTATTGTACAAATAGAATACACAAAAGGATCAAAAATATACATATTCTCTCAGCAAATTTTGTTACATAAATAAGAAAAATATATACAGCCGGATTTTCAAAGTACAATTCTCCTAACACTGTGTACAGAAGGTGCTAATAAAGACGCTGAAGTAAAAGTCAAAGGAATGGCAGATTCCTTTCATGACATCTATGGCTATACAAATGCTAAAACCATTCTGAGAGGGAATATAATCTGGGAGATCTTAATTTTGACTTAATTTTATCCCTTTAGAATATTCTCTGGACAGGTGATATTCACGCTTCCACCAGCCACCCCCGACACCTGACATAAAAGGCAGAATGTGTGAGAAACTACATAATCCATGTCTTCGTATTCAGATAAACAGGAAAGAATCCTCAAAGAGTTAAATTTAGATACTCCTGCATTAAAATTTTCTGGGTAAGATGAGCTACTTAAAAATCAAATAATGTAAGTTGGAAGTAGCTGAAGGAAATAAAACACTCTGAACATCCTAACACAGTGAGCAGGAAGGAAAGATGATGCTGGTACATCTCCAGATAAGAAGAGCAGGTTTATGTTTTGCCCCAGAAATTCTCCTTTCTTTTCTGAGCTCGCGCTAGAGTCTGAAAGGCCTGGAGACTGGAAGCGGCAGAGCGGGCAGAGATCTCAGACAGTCTTTCTGCATCTGTAACGAGAGAATCCCGGGATTACATTCCCAATGGAAATCGCCTCAGAACAATAATGTACTAGTAACAGAAATCAAAACTATCGCATCAATAGCAACGCTGGATCTATCAGAAAACAAGGGAACTGGTAAATGGAGAGTTTAACTCATCATAGTTCACGGCGGTTTCCTATGGTGATCACAGGTCATACATGACGATGTGACCAGAAACCTTTTCACATCCTTGAAATCCTATAATGTCATTAGCTACACACAGCTTATGATTTCAGTATTACTGGGAAAGAACTCATCCTGAGATGTCTTATCCTACTTTCAAAAGAATGGCTATTCGTACTGAAAAGACTTTCAACTAAGAAAGCAGACTGCCGGGGCCGGAAGATGGCTTGATGGCTAAGAGCACACACAGCTTTTCCAGAGGTCCCGAGTTCAATCCCTAGCACCCACAGCAGGCGGCTCACGACCACATGCAGCTCCAATTCCAAGCGATCGCCATGCCTCTGGCCTTAAGGGTACCTGTATGCAAATGCACATGCTCACATACATTATCAAGAATAATAAAAATAAGTCTTACTTAAATGCTATATTTTAACATGGCATGATGTCACCTTTTGAAAGTCTCACTAAATGTAAAAAAAAAATTTTTTTGGCAATAAGCTACCACCTCTAGGCACTGAAATCCCACATTCTGAGTGAGCAAACCCATCATGTTTATATACACTCTTCTTCATCAACAAGACAAAAGGTAGAACTAGATCCAAAACACAACTTGTGCTCACTAAAAAAGGAGTTGCAAACTTGCTAAAAGAGAAAAAAAAACTTCTAATATACTTAGCTGCCAGTGTAAAGAGCATTAGGTTCAAATTTATTTCCCAACTCAAAGTTAAAACCTTCAGGAACTTATTGGCACTTTACAGATTACAGTCAGGGCTCAGGACGGGACAACAGTCATTGTGAATGTTCACCTCAAGATCCAAACTCCTCCTTCAAAGGATGAAAAAGGAGGAGTATACAGGAGGAAAGGGGGTCTATTTTTATTAATTACACATATTTTGGGATGAAAAATGATAAGAATATGTAGGCATTTGAAAAAAATACGGATTAACATCGGGCCAAATTTCTGAGACAGGCAGATGGAAGCAGGCAGAGCCATGGCCTCTGCTGAGGGGAGGCACACATTTGCTAGGGAGACTCCTCAGCACACAGTCCCACACGGCTCCTGTGTAAGCTGGAAATAATTCCATCCCTGTCATAAATAAGGTCTCAAAGACCTAATATAAAAATGTCTACAGGAGTCCTCTGCAGTCTGTGCAGTGCCAGCCAAATATGAGATCATGCACTACAGACTGCCTGACAGAAGAGCTGGTGCTGATCGTAAGTATTGAAATACCTTCATCATTAAAGGCTTCAGGTGATGGTAACTGCAAACTGTTCATCCTCGGCTTCCCCACTTAAAGAAGGAAAGGCAGAAGACATTATTCTTTGGCCACCAGACATCACATGTTAACTCAACTGTTTCAATATTTGTCCTCTCCAAAATTCACGGTGAAACTGAACTGCTGTTGCGATAGCATTAGGACACCTGAGAAGGTATGACCTGAGGCAGTACCAGGGACGGTCTGTACTTCCTTCTCTCACCTTTCTGCCAGGAGATGATGGAGAAGGAGACCTTCACTAGATGCTGCCCCTCTCTATCATGCACTTCCCAGCTTCTTCAGCAGTGGCTCTCAACCTTCTTAACACTGTGACCCTTAATACAGTTCCTCATGTCATGCTCACCCCAACCATAAAATCATTTTGTTGCTACTTTGTAACTATAATTTTGCTGTTGGGAATTATGATATAAATATCTGATATGCAGGATATCTAATATGTGACCCCTATGAAAAGGTCATGACTCCACAGGGGTCATGACCCACAGGTTGAAAACCACTGTTCTAGAGACATACTTATCAATTAGTTTTGTATATTGATAGAGACTACTACATCAAAGGGCCAATGGGTAATTTTAATGTGTTTAGCAAGTACATAAACTGTGAATAAGCTCCTAATTCTTCGCAATGATAATATTGGTGTAACTTCAAAGAAACTCTGAAAACCTTGTTATGCAACAGCTAGCTCACAAATGTCGTTACACTCGCACAGCTGATGACCGCGTCTCCCAAGAGTGGACTAAAGATTTGTCTAAGGGGTCATCAGTGCTGCTGCGGCCAGATGCCCTGGAGCCAGAGAACAGAAGCAGCAGAGAGGCAGAGCAGTGAGGAGCTGACCAGCTGAAAGGTCTACGGGGCCACGCACTTAGGGGATGCTGTCTGTAAAGAATCAGTGGCATGGCGTATGAACAGAGCATCCCAGAGGCCACCAGAAAGAAAACACCACACGGGAAAGCTCCAGAATGGAGATTGCAGGATTCCCAACTGTGACGGGAGGAGGCTCAAACAGCAGAGCAACCAGATCTGTGCCCTGGGAAGAACATGAGCGCCTCCTCTCACTTTATAAAACTGAAGTGTGGAGTTGGCTACAGCAGCACAGTCCGGTATCCAGGAAGGAGATCTGCTGTTCACAGAAATCCATTAGCCTGGGCTACCTCCTGAAGCCTTGCTGAGAGTAGAGAGGGAGGGAGGGAGGGACGGAGGGAGGGACGGGGGGGGAAAAGGGAGAGAGAAAGACAGTGTGGGAGCCATTATAAACTATAAAAAAAGAAATGAAAAACAGATAAACGACAGAATTCTACTGGCATGCGGTTCTCCTACAGCATTTTGCTGTCATTTAACACTTTTATTTTAAAAAGACAAGAAATTAAAGCTAAAATACTCACCATTCTGCTGAAACTGAGGGTCTCGCAGACGGCCTTGGATCCTGCTGGAAGGATGCCAGTAAGGTAGGAAACCCGGAGTGGAATACTGCCCGGGGGTGTTTGTCTGATATTCTGGAACTTTGGCTTCCCAGTCTTCCCGCAAAGGCAGGGGATCAACTGTCTTGATACCAGCAGCAGGAGAAGTCAGCAGAGACATAGCACGGTGGTTTCCTGTCTAGATGACAAAAAGAAATTGAATTTAAAAGAAGATGCACATGTGTGTGCAAAAGTAAAAAAGGGGCAGTGTTCAAACACAGAACGGTCACAAGTCACAGAAGATGTGGGAGAGGGACACAGAGCCCATGGAGAGAAGGCTACGTGCATAACCACCAGCATAGAGAAACAGACCTGCTGACGGAAAGACAAAATGTACATTAACAATGCATTGAAAAGACAAATGCGGGAAGACAGAGCAATGGTGAATTATTATCACACTCCAATTGTCCCTCCTTAGAAGCAGGAAGAGGCAAGCTTCATCATGAAGCAGAAGACATTTGCCGGTGATTAGACAGGTGTGAGAGTAAATCACAGAATAAAAGCACTGAACCACTAACTGTTCATTTACCACTGTAAAAGTTAATTGAACACAATATTACAGAAATGACACAGACGTAGAGAGACAGGAACCTTCTCACCCTTTATGAGAGCCCAGAAAGACACAACATAAACTTTAAATTGTGTCTGCTCTGGTCTACAAAGCAAGTTCTGGAACAGCTCCAAAGCTACAGAGAAATCCTGTCTCAAAGAACAAAACAAAAACAACTGTGTCTGCATTAATGCTGTATTAATACTTGGGAAATAATGACATGAGAGGATAATAGTGATCTAAACCAAAATGTAGCTAAAAGATGGATTTATTTATATTAATTAGAAATAAAAATGAAATGATATACATCTGAAAACTATATTTGGGTAATAGTATCTGGCTCTAGAATTTTTAATTATAGATTAAAATAATGATGCTTAATGGTGCAAAAATATGTTTGCAGAGCAGCTAAGTAAGAAAAAAGGAATCAGAAAAAGATGTATACAATCTGAAACAAAACTAACACATAAAAAAAAAAACAAAAAAAAATAAGTTATGAAACCTCACCTGTAGGATAGCAATTATTTATACACTATAACTAAGTACCTCAGAGCTCAACACTGCTGACCCCACAGACAGCGGGCACGGAGGCAATCCTTTTCTTACTGTGACCGGATTTCCACAGTGACGGCGCAGCTTAACCCTGAGTTCCACAGATTGCAAACACAGGCATAGACCTAGTCATCCCTGAGCGCTCCTCCTCCCCTCATCTGAGCCCAAGGATGGGACATTTATGCAGTTCCAACCCAAGGAATCATTTTCCGTGACTGCAGAGTGGATGGCTTCCTCCGAGTAGAAGACAGATCTCCCACTGACCTCCCCTTACTCCAGACACTTAGGGAGTTACAAGTCGCACTAAAGGTGCAGTTTTTCCTTCCTCTGTGGCTCACAACAACTCTGTCACCTTGGTTTCACCACTGCTAAAAAGAGCTGAGTGAAACCTACAAAACACTTTAACTGACAGCATCCGGGGCTTCATGAGACCGACTGATGTGTTTGCGAGCCTCGGGCCTCTTCACTCTCACCACAGCAGCCTGTGACTCGATTTACCCTGTGAGTGAGATCCACTACAGCTCTCCAGGCCTCCCCCGTGTCTTTAGGTCAAACATCCAAACGCCTCCCCTACCCACCCTATCACCCCACTTCCTACCTCTCTTCCCCCTAGGTCTGCCTTCCACTTCTCCTCCATGGGGACAGAGGGTACAAAATGGCAGCTGTGGGGAGGGGCTCCCTTTCCTGGGGTGTCTTTAGACAGCTATGGTCTCTGGGAAGGGAGAGACTGTGAGCCACTTGAGATTCTGTAAAAAACCCTAACCAGTGGGGGGTGGGATCACACCAAAAATATAAACACAGGGGTGGTGGTAAGAGAAAGGGAAGGAAGGAGGATTCAATGGGAGGAGGGGATTAGTGGGAATGGAGGTGAAGAAGCAGAGGCAGCCAGGAGCACGTGTGTAAGAATACCAGAATAGAGCACATTATGCTATTTACATGTAATTAACAATGTGAATAAAAACAGAAGAAACTGAACAACTCAGCCCGGGAGCGAACAAGGCCACACCTTGTGCTCTGCCTTGGTACACCCCGCCAGGTTCCCCGCCAGCACTTCCCCCTTAGTCGGGTCTCACCCACCCCATGCACCCACCCAAGCGCCCCATCCCTCGGAGGTCACCGAGTTTAATTCACAGCACCTCTTCCTACCTGAAACCATTTCCTTAAAAAGATCCCTTGTCTATTTCTTTCAGTGAAAAGGGAAGCCCCACAAAGTCAGGAAGCTGTGTCCCCAGATGTCCCCAGATGTTAGGACAGTGCCTGGCACACAGGAGGAACCATTAAATATGAAAGGAAGTAGACAAAGATAAAATTCCTTATGTTCCTCTCCAAAATAAGCTTATAAGTTTTAACTCAATATCTATCCTCCCCTCAGTCCTGTTGGACAGACAGAGAACAGCAGGCGACTCAGTTTCCTCCCTGACTATCTGACCCATTCAGATATGACATGACACCTTCCCTGACAGCCCCAGTGTCCCCACATCTACCTGTGCGCCCTGCACTGGTCCCCGATACCAGTGTCTCCTTTCTGGACACTGGCCTTTCCTTCCACTGTAGACACACAAACCACACTGAAACTACGTCAAGGCAAAGTATGCCCCTCAGTGGCAGAACGCCTACCTAGACGGTTTAGTGACCACTCACACTTCTGAGATAATGGGAAAGTCTCACTACTATCTTCGCTAGTTTGTGATATGCCAGGATCCTTGCCACACCCTGGGCCAGTAGGAAGAAGTGCTGTGAATTATCTGCAAGTGCCCTCCGAGGGGTGGGTTGTGCGTGGAGTGCGTACTGCTTCGGCAAGGCTGACTGAGGAGAGAGCTGCCAGCAGGCAACCTGGAGGGCTGCTTCCCAAGCACAACAAAAAGGTGCTCTTTCCTGCCTGGGAATTTTGTGCAAGCCACGTGCCATGCTCCTCTCTTCTGTCCTTTTAACCAGGTTAGAGATCCGATGCACCTATTGCAAGTGAATTATGACTTCTAAGAACACCCTGACTTCAAAGAAATTTCCCTGTGCTAAGCAAGAGCCCGGCCCCAGAGCTATATCCCCGGCCCCGAGAAGTCCTCAACTGGGCTAATGCCTTAGGGAAAAGCACTAAATAATCCAGCTTGGAAGACTTGTGAGGTTTTGATTTTACAGTTTTACTTTGTCTAACTGATTGATGGGAGTTCCTCCCAAGGCTGTAGGTTCTCCAAGGCCCCTGTTACCATCAGAGCCACGGCATCCAGCACGTGCATACATGGGTAAGGTACATCCGCAAGATAAAGCAAGCTGCTGCATAATGGCTTCCTAACACCATCTACAGGACAGGAGGCAAAGGTGATGCCCACCTATAACCCCCATAACTCACTCAGGAGGCTGAGGCAGGACTGTCGGTGTGTGCTAAAGAAATAGGAAATGAGGGCTGGAGAGTTGGCTCAGCAGTTAAAGGCACTGGCTGCTCTTGCAGAGAACCCTGGTTCTATTCCCAGCACCCCATGGAGGGTCACAGCCATATGTGACTCCGGTAAGAGGGAGACCTAATGCCTTCTTCTGGACCCTAGGGGCACTAGGCATGCCCACAGACATGCATGCAGTGAAAACAACCTTAGACACAAAAAATACAAATTTAAAACTTAATTTTTTAAATAAAGGAAGAAATGGATTAGATATTCGGTCACCCTAGTAAGTGAGTTCAAGACCAGCCTGGTCTATGTAGCCAAAACCTTGTCTCAAAAAAAAAAAAAAAAAAAAAAAAAAAAAAAAAAAAAAAAAAAAAAACTAAAGAATAAAATAAACAAGAAAATATTTCTTAATGAACAAACCAAAACCATGAAAACTGTCAAGTTTTGTGAGACCATGAAAACTGTCAAGTTTTGTGAGACGGCATTGTTTAGGAGTTAAAACCATGGGACAAATCAACTAAACTCAAATTCTACTCAACCAGGAGGGAGCCATGACACTAACTCCAATCCCTAAGTGAACACAATGGCCTTGCTCTTAAGTCACTCTGAAGACTCAATCAGTTAACACTCACACAGTGAAGGACTCAGGCTGCTGCCGGCCCTAATACACTCACAGTGTAAGGTATACAATATGAGGTCCATAGTGAACAGTTCCTGTGCTATGATATGTTCTCCTAATCCCTGTTGTAAAAATCATGTTCTCCTCAGGGATAACTGAATAATGGAACTGTTTTCAAGGCTGTGACTGTAATTTCCTATGTAACAGTAGGTCTTAAGAGAAATCAAGAAGACACTGTGTGTACCAAGCTCCATGATTCCTCTACCCAGGCAATAAAAGAGCCAAACAAATCCACTTCCTGGGCAGCCCTGGCATGTGGGAGGCAGGAATTCACATGCAGCTTTCTATTCAGTTGATGGTACAAACATGAATTGTACCGCGTGCCCCGTGTGGGAAAGACTGGCACTAAAAGGTTAAAATAGTGTTAGTCTACTCTTCATTGAAAAAACTAATTTCACAACCAATGAGAAAAATACATGCAAATACACCTACAGATCAGTCCCACAGAGACCAGACAGGTTCTGTTCCCAGCTGCCTCAGCTGGACGCCAGCATGGACTTCCAGCGGACAAAGGGCACCTGAGACAAATGGCGACCCACCTTGTTCTTCTCCACCCTCGAATCCCTACTGATGCATTCTCTTCTGGGGGCCGATGTGCGAATGAGCAGCGGGAAACAGCCAGGGTCTGTCGCTCCAACAGCACCCACGTCACACATGGTGGGGTTTGTAGCTCCAACAGCACCCACGTCACACGAGCAGGGTCTGTAGCTCTGACAGCACCCACGTCACACGAGCAGGGTCTGTCGCTCCAACAGCACCCACGTCACACGAGCAGGGTCTGTCGCTCTGACAGCACCCACGTCACACATGGTGGGGTCTGTCGCTCCGACAGCACCCACGTCACACATGGTGGGGTCTGTAGCTCTGACAGCACCCACGTCACACATGGTGGGGTCTGTAGCTCTGACAGCACCCACGTCACACATGGTGGGGTCTGTAGCTCCAACAGCACCTACGTCACACGAGCAGGGTCTGTCGCTCCAACAGCACCAACGTCACACATGAGCGGGGTCTGTCTAAGCAGTGACATCTAGGATGCTCCCACCCCATCCCAGACCTCTCCTCACGCCCTCAAAACTCTACCCTGCCCTCTGGAGCTGACCAGCAGCTAAGCCACACAATTTTCAGCATCTCCTCAAAAGGGCTTCCACTACACTTCAGCCGCTCACTCTACGTGACACCCGACATTCCCGGGAAACTACCTCTCCGTTATCAGTTCCTCACCGTATTCGCTACCTTTTACGTGTGGGTGTGTCCTTACACAGGTGTAGATGGAACTCCACCAAGGAACAACATTAACCAAATCCTGTTAATCCCCGGTGCTACTGCAATCTGGCAAGTTTCAGTCTGAGAAGACCTTCCCTCCACTGATCTCCCATCCACCCTGAGCAGTGCTCCTCCCTAGCCTACTCGACACCCACAGTCAATCACTGCCATCGCTGCCCTCAATATCCCACAATATTCTTATCTCCTTTCTCATTCTGTCCTGCTCTTGGCAAAACATATCACAAGTCCAGTTAAACCAACTTACTACATCGCTGTAACGAGACACATCAGGAGAAAAGACACAGCAATGCAAGTTGTTTTCCGTCGAATGTGTGACCACTAGCCCAAATGGCACTAACAGTGCCCTGCGCCACACAAGTTTTCCAGGCTTCCTCTCTCACTCTCTCTAACTTGACACTTTAATGCCTCCTCTTCCTGGTCTAAAAGATCAACTGGCTCTTTCTCAAACTCATTCTCGGCAAGGATATTTTCCCCACACTCCCAAGACATGTTCAGAAGACTCTTTCTCATGCTCCCTCTCAGAGCTCTTTGTGCTAACCGGCTCTCCGCCCTCTGTAACAGCAAAGGGGCTGGGGTGTGCCTGACACCGCCCTGCTGCTCTCCAGGCACCTAAAACCTTTCTTCTACTCAACAACTTTACAACAATTTTGCCCCCCCCCCCCGTGAGCACTCTGTTGTCTTTCCCATTTTGGAGTCACTGTATGCCCACTGCTCCTTCTTTGCTTTCTTGGAGACAGCACTGGAAAGAATTGTCTCTGGAGGCTGGGAATGTAGTCAATGGTACAGCATTTGCTAATCATGCCCACTGCCCTGGGATCAACTCCTGCAACTACCAAATATAGACAGGCAGACAGATAATAGATACATACATACATAAATACATAGATGATAGATAGATAGATAGATAGATAGATAGATAGATAGATAGATAGACCGACCCGCAGTGGTTTTCTCTAACTCTCCCCTTTCTTTTCTATTTAATCTCTTGCATTTAGGCTTTTTCAAGATTCTAATTTACTTCTAAGTCTCATCCTGACTTAGCTGCACTAACTCTTGTTTTTCTTACTTTTATCTGTGTGTGCCCGCATACACATTTGGGTGTACTTGTGAATGCAGTGGCCAGCTGACAGCACTGGATCCCCAGGGAATGGTGTTCCCAGCTGTGGCCAGGGACTTGATGCGGGTGTTGGGACCCACATTCAGGTGCTCTGGAGGACAGCAAGCAGTTAGACACTGAGCCATCTCTCCAGGCCAGGATAAACACTCACTCATTAGCAGGACTAGAGACTGAATCAGGACCTGTGCGTGCTGGACTAATCCTCCTCCCTCCCTCTCCACGCTCCCTTCCTGTGGCCTCCAGGACAGTGCTGACTATCACTGTCTCACTGGTTGTCTGCTTTTTTTGGTTACTTCTCAACTTCCTAATTTCAAAAACCGGCGGCTCAGACATGTCTACACCTACTCTTCACTGTCGATACCTGTCCCCTCGATCACCTAAGTCTTTAAATACCTGTAAAATATATAGATATTTATAACACACATATAAAACATACGTGTTATACACAACATATATACATGTATGTTATATACATATATCTGTTGAGTGTGTATGTGTATGTGCATATACACATATATGTATATGTGTTTGTATATATGCTTATGTACATGTATATGTGTGTGTTAATGTACATATGTGTATGTGTATATATATACATATACATGTATATGGATATTCATGTACACATGTGTGTTTGTATATATGCTTATGTACATGTATATGTGTGTTAATGTACATATGTGTATATGTATGTGTACATATACATATGCATGTATATGGATATGCATGTAGCTATACGTGTGTATGTGTGTCAAACAAAGAGCATCCAGTATCTCTCCTTAGCCCACTTTTCAAAAACATAGTCGGCTACCATCAGCATGTCTGCTCATACAGCTCATGAGCTTCTCAAATCTTATACATCCTAAAGAGAACTCCTGCTATTTTCTGACAAATCTTTTCCTATCCATCTTTCCTATCTCAGTTTAAAAAGCAACTCCACTCCTCTTGCTCAGGCCAAGCATTTCCCGGTCATCCTGATTCTTCTCTTCCTCCCATGCCGTATCCCAGCTTTCGGCGACTCTTGGCAGACGTCTTCAGGGCGCATCCAGAACTGGTATTCACCACACTCCAGTCACCATCGTGTCTTCCCGAGTCTGGTGATGGGCTGCTTCTCACGCGTGCCCGGTCCCTGCGTCCATCCTCTCTGGAACGAGAGCATGCCCCTCCTCTGCCACCCAACGCTATGTCACTGAAAACAACATGGATGCCTTTCCTATGACCTACAAAGCCCCACACAACTTGGCACAGCTTTCTGTCTCAGGACGCATAATCCAGGCCATTCTGCGCTCCCGGTGACAAGAACACGGGGCTGGTACTCAATGAACTAGGTGTCCTCTCACCGCAGACCTCATTTCTGTCGTCTGTGACGTCGCCTCAGCCATGCTCAGGGTCAGTCTTCCTTCCTCAGATTCTGCTTCAACACCTCCCTCTCGGGAAGGACCTGCTGGACCACCTCCTGCTCATCCCCCTGCCTGTTCCTCTCAAATCACTGACACCTACCCGTGTGTTTTACGTTCACTCTCGTGACTGTGGCCCACCCGCCACTGGACAGTAACCTCACTGAGCCCTGGGACTTCTGTCTAGTTTTTATCTCCAGAGCTCAGCAGTGCCTGAAACATGATCGGAACACAACTACCAGACAACAGATCGCATTTTCCTCCTTCCTTCCCGATGAGTCAGTACTAATAATATGTGAGAGCAATACAATGTCAAGACAAATACATCAGTTGATAAACCCCAGTGCCTTTGCCTTGCCCTACCAAAAGGTTAACAGTAATATTTCTACATTCAGTAGGTGGGATTTTCTGAGGTCTCAGGTCTAGATGTCACCTATTACAAGAGACCATGTGAACCCAAGAAGAGAGCTTTTCCTCTGAAACACAAGTGTCTACCTTAGGAAGGTCCCTCTTCGGAGTGTCTACGCCATCCTGGGAGGGCGCTCTCTTCCTCTGCTCTGGGGCTGAAGGCTTCCCTTTAGATGGTGACACTAAGACCGCCCCACCTGGAAAATCCCACAGAAACCAAGTGTCAATCACACTAAGCTACATTCTAAACAGGCAGACTATTGGTGTGGGAAAATTGTCTGTATTCTGTCAATCGTGTTATAAATAAACACTGATTGGCCAGACAAAAAAATATAGACGGAAAAACCAAACAAAAAATAAAAATGATGTAATGAAAACAGAAAAATTCTGGGAAGGAGGAAGTTGATTCCTCCCACTCCTACCCAGACCATTGAAGCAGCAGGATGTGATCTGCCTCACTAAAAAAAAGATACTGAGCCACGTGGCTAACATAGATCAAAAAAATGGGTTAATCAAGATGTGAGAGTTAGCCAGCGAGAGGCTAGAGCTAATGGGCCAATCAGCTTATAATTTATAGAGACCTATGTGTGATTTTCTTTGGGGCTAAACAGCTGGAGGTACCGGGAGGGACAAAAACCCCAACAACAAGCCAGGCCCGTTCATGTTACAGACTATGGATGGCAGGTTTGACCATTACCAACAGCCGGAGTCGTGAGGTCATGGTGGGTCCGCTGCATGCCCAGTTCTCTCAGTTTCGGGGTGGGAAGCCTTCCCCCCTTTCCTGAGGAAACAGAAGATGACTCCGACCTAAAAGGTGAAACAATCTATTAGGAAGTGTCTCTTCCAGAAAACTACGATCAAAACTACGTCATCAGTTATGTAGATAGTAATAAAGCATCAACTGTCTAAGAGACGTCTCCTACAATCCCAGTGTTAGGAGGAGGGCATGGAGAGTCATGAGTTCCAAGCCTCAAGTATTCAGGGAATCCCCTGCCCTAAAAACAATCTTTTTAAAAATTCTTAATCCATTTGTAGTTAAAGGGACGAGTACTAGAAAGGAGGGGCGATCACTGTAAGTCAGCAATCCATGGCTAAGTCGTCTTCCCTTTAGTCAGCACCAAGTTCCACACTCCTGCAACACCCAAGAGTGAACAAAGGGTTTGACTACAGCCAAGATGGACCATTAGCAAGAGCCAAGAGCGCCGCCAAGCGGTCTACACATACAACCTCTGTTATTAGTGGTTTTTAGAAACCACTTTAAAACACTACAAACCAGTAGCCTCCCCTTCTTGACAGAACCATCAGAAATTAGTAAACACCAGTTTGATCCACGAAGCCATCCTTCCAGACACATTGCAAATCTGGTAAGTCCTCCCCACCAGGGTGTCACTGAGAACATCTGTGTCCTCCTGAAGGAGCCCCATTGCTTCCGTGCTCCATGAGCACCAGCCGGAGCCACCGCACAGCACACACCACGTGGCAGTGCCGCCTTCACTGCGTCAAAGCAAACCCTGCTCTTCATTAGTCATACAGCTGCAGGGGCAAAGCCCTACACCTTGTAACGAAGCAAACACACATTAGTCATGTGCTAGAATGTTCGCTACATTGAGAAGTTTGGGTCTTACCCTTCTTTCATTCTGTCTGCGTTAGACTTGTCCTGTGTGTCCAGTTTCTCGGGCTCGCTCACATAGATCTGCTTGTCTCTCCCCCTTTCCTCCTCCCCGTCTCCCGTGGGCTGCTCCTGCGTGTCTTCGTTGGGGCTCTCCGCGTCCCAAGCCAGCTTCCTCCTGACGGGCAGGGTGGCCGCCTCTGGCATGTCCAGCTTCCCAGTGGTATTTTTGGGGGACTGCTCTCCCAAGACAACTTTTCTTTCCTCTAGTTTGGGAGAAGGATGTTTCTGGGGAGTCTTGTGGCCTGTAAGATTGCTGCACAACAAAGAAAGTTTCGCGGTAAGTGTGTGTTCAAGTGTTTCGGTTTATACTGTCTAGTGAGTTCATAACCTTCCTTCACTTGTTTTCCACAACAAGGCCTTGTCTGGGTACTGAGGTTATTGTGGAATATAAGTGGAAGTTACGTGTGCGTACCCTCACACATGTATGCTTGTACTTCTGGTGACAAAGCCATTATTTACCCTCACCATGAAAAAGACTAACACCCCAACTAGGCTAATTTGTTGTAACTAAATTCATATCCATGTACAATATACATGTGAACAAGTATGCAGATTCAAATTTTTATATATTAATTTTTCTAAAACATTAAAGACAATATTTTTGTGAACTTTTGTTTTTGTTTTGTTGTTTTTTGAGACAGGGTTTCTCTGGGTAGTCCTGACTATCCAGAAACTCACCCCGTAGACCAGGCTCACCTGGAACTCACTGAGACCCACCTGTCTCTGCCACCCAATTGCTGGGATTAATGGCATGCAACTACCACCATCCAGCCTTTTGTGAACTTTTAAAGCAGGGTCACATAAGGAAATTTATAGATGAATTTAGTATATGGGTCTACACTAGTATGCTCTAAATTAAAACCGTCTTATTTGCTACAAATTAATGTATAATTTCTCTTAAAGTTAAAGTACGTTCACTTTAAAATTCAAAACAGCAGAGAATTCTCTACAAATAGAGGCCATGTATATATAATAATACATATTAGTCACAGATATGTATTCATGAATGATAATGCATATATACCACTAGCTTATACTCTCATGAGTTTTATGGTTGCATCTTTTTAACTTCTTAAAGTCCTTTTACATCTAACCTATAATCATTCTAATTCTGTACTTGTCACAGAGATTCAGCATTCCATAATAATGTACTATTTATACAGAAACATAAAGAGCAAGTATAATAGAGAATAAGTTTTAAAAATAGAGATGCATTTGACTGGAAGGCAGACCGTGGGTAGCAGGTCATTTTCCCTGGGTCATTCTACGATGTACATAAGCTACAACACATTCTTCCCACCACCCACAAAGAACACCTCACCCGGCAAGATCCAGTGCTCGGATGTTGCTACTAATGCTTCCTTCTGAGCTCGTGGTTGAGGAGACGTCCCAACAGCAGTTGCTATTGGACAGAATCTGGTTCAGATGGTCCCGAGAAAAATGTGTTCCCTGAACTCGCTTCCTGTAAGACTCAGCCTTTTCCCGGAGTTCCTTAACCTACACCAAAGAGTGCAGATGCCGCCTGTTACTGTCAACGCTCTTACAGATGTCAGCAAGCACATATCAAAGCCACTGAGAAAGGAAGGCAAGAATAAAGCCACAGAACTCCTCAGACTATGCATTGAAGCAGAGATTAAGACAATTAAGTTAAAGCACAACGCAGTTACTTTACTTCAGACTAGCAGGCAAGGAGACATTTGTGGCAGCTACAAAAAATACTGAAACATACTTTTTATTGCAAATGAAATTGTACAAGTATTCTATGCATTATTATAGTTTTTAAGAACTCAAAAGCAACCAACCTCTGCATACCACATGGCATTCAGAGAACCCTAGGGGAGGAATACAGAGACACACTTAATGACAGGTTAACGCCATAAATAAGTATTAATGGAAGTTAGTGAGATGCTGTACCTTATTATTCGTACTTCTAAATATATATAAACTTGTCAATCACTACTTCTTGTATTCTTAGTAACATTTAACTCAGTAACCAAGACATCTCAATGCTGCCTCAAGGATCAGCCACATTTCTTGCTCCCCACCTCTGGCTGTGACGGTGCTGTAACGGGTAACTGATTGTTATCCCTAGTCTCTGGCTGTGACGGTACTGTAACAGGTAACTGATGGCTGTCCCTAGCTCCCCATCTCTGGCTGTGATGGTGCCGTAACAGGTAACTGATTGTTATCCCTAGTCTCTGGCTGTGACGGTGCTGTAACGGGTAACTGATTGCCGTCCCTAGTCTCTGGCTGTGACGGTGCTGTAACAGGTGACAGATTGCTGTCCCTAGTCTCTGGCTGTGATGGTGCTGTAACAGGTAACTGATTGCCGTCCCTAGTCTCTGGCTGTGATGGTGCTGTAACAGGTAACTGATTGCCATCCCTAGTCTCTGGCTGTGATGGTGCTGTAAAGGTAACTGATTGCCGTCCCTAGTCTCTGGCTGTGATGGTGCTGTAACAGGTAACTGATTGCCGTCCCTAGCTCCCCACCTCCGGAAGAGTGCTGACAGGTCATGACTCCCCACCTGGCTACTCCCCCAGCTTCCTACGCAGCTGTTCCTGAGACAGAAGATCCTCTGAAAGTTCTGAGGTTCCCTCTCCAAACCACTCAGTTTTCCTTGGAGTCAGCAAGATCTCAACTTAAAAAAAAAAGCACTAATTAAATATATATTTGAGTAAAAATGCCTACCAAATAACGGTTGTATATTCATAAGTAGCAAGATTATTTTTTTAAAATTATGATGAATACTTCGCATTCCCTAACCTGCAAATAAGTTACTTTCCTATGAAAAGAACCCTAACTGCCCACTGGAAAGCCTTTTGTCCCACACATCATACTGCCACCTGCTGGCTTCTCTAAATGCGAATAAACTGTGTAGAAACCACAACACAGAAAGCTGAATCATTAAAATCCGGCTTTAAAAATCTTGTTAATTACATTTAACAATTTTTATTGCCATTAATAATTCTGTAATTTTAAGCACAGAATCCCCATATTTCTGTAAAATCCTTTATCCCTTGACAATTTATTTTAGGTATGACTGTTAACAGTGTCATCTTTTAACCTTCAGGGGAAGAAAAACTGATTATGTCATTATCATCGCTGCCTCATTCTTTAGTAGTAGTGTGTACATGTGGGCATGCGTGTGAGCGTGTGCGTGTGCGTGCGTGTGTGTGTGGTCAGAGGACAACTGACCTTAGGGATTCAGCTCTCTCTACCATATGGAACCCCAGAACCAAATTCAGGCTGGCAGGGCTGGCAGCAAGTCCTTCCCCTGCTGAGCCTTCTCTCCAGCCCTAAAATTTGTTCACTTTCTACCATAACAGTTGAGACGCTTGTACTGCTGCTGAATTGGGTGCTAGAATTGCTTGCTTCACTTAAAGACAAAAGAGAAAAGCAAACAATGAAATCTGTAATACAAAAGCCATTGGGGAAACTCCCCACGGCTCCTCAGAAGACAGCTGGTAACAGGGAGAGCACTGCACGTCTAGGGGAAGTACCAGAGAGAGTACCTGTTATAGCATAAGGGACCACACGACCCCAGCAGACCGCTCTTATGCAGGAGAACTTGAAAATATCCTGAGGAAGAAGCTAAAATCCTACTTTTCTTCACCACCAAAAATAAACTATAATAAACTATGTGTATGTGTGTGTGTGTGCCCTAATAAACAAGTGAGGTGTACACTGAAGGCCGGGTTCAACGGAGGCTCCAATCAGCACAGACCTGAGAGCTGAGCAGTCAAGGAGGCTGCAGCCTATTCACAAGGACGCCTAAGACGGTGGATGAAGAGCCCTCTGCATACAGTGAGCCACTTTGGATACCAATTATTCAGAAGGATGGAGAGCAGACACTTATGGAAATCCGGTACAACCATTCAGTTCTATTTCACAAATCTTCATCTGCCATCCTTCCTAATCATGTCAGTGTCTTACATTTAAATGTCTAAATCCTAAACTAAGATGAAAAGCGAAGAGGCCAGCATCTCTCACAGTTCTACGGGCATGAGGGGGACACTGAATGTGGACTCCAGAAATAATCCCTAAGACCAATGACCGGACCACTATAAAGAATAGGAATAAGTTATTCCCAACTAAACAATCTATATAGCAATGCTGCTCAATGACAGGACATAAATACCTTAAGCAGTGGGCACAGAGATGGCTCAGAAGTTAAGTCATTTGCTGCTCTTACATAGTACTAGAGTTCAGTACAGAACCCACATCAAGGGGCTTATAACCACTTAGAACTCCAGTTCCAGAGTATGCAATGCCCTCTTCTGGCCTACACACACACACACCATCTAAACACTATAAGTAGAATATTTTCATTACCAAATTAATTTTTCCCAAATTGAACTAAATCATTTAAAATTTACATGCAGAAAATCAAACTCAGAAAAACTGAGAGAAAAGAACAACTTTTTTCTCAAAAATCTTGCCCCCAAATGAGGACCAATCTTATAGATGGTTCTTATAGCACCTGCTGAATTACAGGAGCTCTCAAATGTTAATCTTTATCTAAAATCAAAGACCTACGTGTCATCAACAGTCAAATCAATAACTAGTCAAAAAGACTTCTTGCCAGACAGCCATTGTGACAGAAGCCTGTGCTGCCTACATGGGAGACACTGAGGCAGGAGGACTGCTGTGAATCCAAGGTCATACTCTTTTCCAAAAACACATTAACTTAAAACAGATTCCATTATTAAAGAAAATATATAATGTTCTTTTAAGAATGGTATCAAACATCCATGCAATGATAGTACTACACAGGTATGGAACAGACAACCACATTCAAAACCAAACACACAGACACTCCATGAATAAGCATATGAGACTTAGGATAGAACACCCAGTAAATCTGCAAAAAATGGATTCCAAAAGAGCAGCATTTTGAAACTGTAGAAGATTATGAGCCAGAAGCTGAGTTACTGTAAGGATTGCAGGCTGGAGTGGCGGCTCCGTGCCTAGAGTGCCTGCCAACACCGGTCAGTAAAGAGCTCCTGGGGCTCAACGGCAGCCAGTCAGTGAGCTCTGGCTCCCACAGCACAGCCGTGTATGCACAGTGCATACAGCACACATACATAGGATACACACCACAGCATGCCAGGAAGGAGGGAAATAAAGAGTACTTGATAGGCAGGTACCACAAATAACAGTCCAGAAAAAATCTAGCATTTTAGCAACATACAGCCCAGTATTATAAATGTCTGGAACCTGGTTAATAAAACTCATCGCTGATTCCACAGAGAATTGTTATTCTGTTAGCTTTTTGAAAAAAGAGGTTAATACAAACTTCACTCCTAATTTATATACCTATAACTTCCAGTAATACAACTCACAAAAGGTTACAGCATCAAGATATCGTATTAGGTAAAACCAAGAAAAGAGACCTTAAATTACAACACAGCATTCTCCTCCACTGGGGCAATATAAGGAATTTCACTTGACTTCAACATCTCTACAGCCCTCTCAATCCACTGAACATTTAGAGTTGAGGACTAAATACCAACTTAAAGGAGCCACACACTAGCCAGGAATCTTCCTAACACAAGACTTTCTCATGGCCTCAGGCCCTGTCCACAAGCCCTCAGCAGCCACACTGCTCTGTGCTCCCCAATTTCTTCTGCCCTGCCCACTTTCCCAGATATTCTCTGTGCTAGGACCTAGAATACTAAGAAGCCATACAAGAGCTGGGGGTTTCCATCCTTTCCTGCTTTGGATGCTCAGATGTTCTATTGATTTCAGCAGGGTGAACAGACAAACGGCCCAGATGAAATGGGAGCTGGCCCGACTCTTCTGTCCCGTGTGGCCTGAACTAGGCTCAGGCAGACAATACTCAGAGTGGCTGCAATAGATCCAGAAACCTCCTGAAACAGAATGCTGAGGCAGGAATGGCAGGACATTCGTCTGGGAAGGGCAGCAGCTCAACGGGGCCAACAGGTGCCCCCAGCTGCCCCCGGAGACTGATACACAATTGCAGCCATGGTCTTCAGCCCTGAGCTAAACAAACGCATTTTCCATCCGATGCATCCTCTTTGGAAAGGTGGATGGGGAAGAATGTCTGTTATTATATAATCTAACCAAAAATGTTTTAATTTAGCTTGTGCACATGGAAAAGGTCAAAAACTGTCAGGATGCAGCTTTAAGATACTAATTATTTAAACGTTCTGCTATTTGTCCTTGAAGCCTCAGCTCTCTGTGCTGGAAAATAACTGCCCTTTCCTCCAGCCTATTTAGGTCGCCAGTTCCTCCCCTACATCAGGGCACCCCACTTGAAACTGAATGAGACCCACCCTTTCCTTCGTGCAGCAATGGCACAAACTGTCAGCAGCCTTCTTATCACGTACCTCATTGACTGGACAATGACCTTCAGTTGAGAGACTGGAGGTCTGAATGTCATGAGAAACAAGTCAACAATGTAAGCTGAACTGATTGAAACTATCAGATAGTTGATGGTAAAAAATGACTTTGATAATAACTGGCCACACTGTCAGTTACTACCTACAATTAAGAGGGTGGACTCTGGCATGCTGTTACTGTCGGTGGGTAGGCTCACCTGGTTTGGCACGTTCTCCTTCATGCGTGTCCAAGCTCCAGCTTTATATAAATACTGAGCTGGGCTCAGAAACTTGGCTCTATATTCAGAATTCACCTTGCTAAGAAAGACAGAACGGAAGTAAGTATTTCAGCGTGCTGATCACCCAAAAATGACTGTCGCCTTATCAAACACATACCCAAGCCTTTGGTGTCTCCACGAAGAAAGCTTCCTTTTAGGCTGGTCTGTGTCTTCTGATGCCATCTCTACTTCTAATTCTAAAGGCTCGTCTGCCTTGTTATATGGAAATGGAAATAATTTCAGCATTTATGCTTAGAGATGTCATACATTAAAGTAAAAACACCAGCTGTTATAAAGGTAGGCTTGCAAATCCAAATACATTTTTGCTTTTAGATGTTTTAGCTACTAAAAAAAAAACAAGAAAAGTCAACAAGTTTTGAAACCAATGAGTTTAGACCCCTGACTAGGGTTTTGTTGCTTTGTTTTTGTAATTTAAAGACTAACCAATGCCATCTAAATATTAAGCCAACGATGCTACTCCATACTGAACAGAGATTTTGAATTAATCCTTAAATTTACATTCCAGTGTTATAGTTATTAATGTTTTGCTAATTAAGTTCCCACAGTGCTTAATAGAATAACTTTCCATCCCCAAGAATGTCATGAAAAGAAAGTGTGTGTGCTGTGTGCACACGCATGCGTGTGCATGCACATGCATGGTGAGTACATATGTGTATGTACATGTGTGTGAGCATTTGCATCCATGCACACATACACAGGTATATACTTTTACTTTCAGTAAAAATATACTTTCTATTTTTAAAAACCACAAAGTATCAGGTAACATTACTACAGGAGACTGAAAACAATATTCTATATTTCGTTTTCCTATAATCTGCAATGATTTTATCCTGATGCCACCCATAACTCAGAATACCTGTAAGTTCACACACAAACCCAGGGGATGTAAATTCACTGAAATAAATGATATGAATTATACTAACTATAATTTAGCATAATAAAAAGCTTGTCTTAAGGTAGATATGTGCTATGTTTAATGGGCACTACCCTGAAATACACCTTTCCATCACTCCGGCTGCCCTGAAGCTCTCTGCAAGGCCAATCATGTGACATTAGACACAGAAGACTTACCTGTGGCACTGCTAAGTATGGCCATTCTCTATCAGTTTTAGTTACCTATGTATCTTTCTCCCAGCAGCCTAAGCGCTGCTGAGTCTTGCTGAGTCTGCAACTGCATATCAGCACACACACAGGACCTGGGTCCGTGAGCGGTCAATGAACATCTGGCATTTAACAAACAAATTAATTAATGCTAGCAGAGGCAGGGAATTCGGTGGAACAGAGACTGTGAGGAGCTGGCAGATACCTTCTTCTCTGGAGACAATGTCTTAAGGCCACTGTTCCCTTTCAAACCCTCCCTTAGCTTTGGTTCCTTCACTGGAGACCAACCCTTGAAATTCCGCCTGTATTCAGTCTCATGGACGACTGTGTTCCCTTTGAATTGTGGAACAATTTGGCTTTTATTACGGAAAACCTTAAAACAGACAAAAAAAATAGTTCAGTTTTTGGTTAGTTATTAAGTGACACAGAACTTAGGTGTTTAATTGCTCTTAAAAACTCATAAAAAGTTGAATTATTTATAATACACAAAAAGGCAAAATTGTCTATGACTGCAATTTCATTTCACATGTGTCATTAGCAGCCAAAGGTCAAGTTTCTATACTTATTACTATGTTTTGAATAGTCAAATTACGATCAAAATATTACTTAAGCAAAAATAAACCACACTCCTTGTCTGATTTCTCTTCCCAGAGTTCCCCGCTTCCTCCCACCAGTGAGATAATGAACTAAGTATATTTTCATAATATGAACAGACATGAGCTTTATTAAAGTAACTGTTGTCAGCTCTACAGATTATGTTTCTCCTTGTCAGAATTTCCCTTTTTACACTGGTGGGAATGCAAGCTGGTACAGCCCCTTTGGATGTCAGTGTGGTGATTCTCAGAAAATTAGGAAACGACCTTCCTCAAGACCCAGCAATACCACTTTTGGGTATATATCCAAAGGATGCTCAATCATGCCACAAGGACATGTGCTTGACTATGTTCATAGCAGCATTGTTTGTCAAAGCCAGAACCTGGAAACAACCTAAATGTCCCTGGACCAAAAAATGAATAAGGAAAATGTGATACATTTACACAATGGAGTACTACACAGCAGAAAAAAATAACAACATCTTGAAATTTGCAAGCAAATGGATGGAGCTAGAAAACATCATATTGAGTGAGGTAACCCAGACCCAGAAAGACAATTAACATAGGTACTCACTCATAAGTGGTTTTTAGACATAAAGCAAAGAAAACCAGCCTATGAACCACAATCCCAGAGATCCTGGACAACAATGAGGACCCTAAGAGAGACATACATGGATCTAATCTACATGGAAAGTAGAAAAAGACAAGATCTCCTGAGTAAATTGGGAGCATGGAAACCATGGGAGAAGGTTGAAGGGGAGGGAAGAGGCAGGGAAGAGAGCAGAGAAAAATGTAGAGCTCAATAAAATCAATTAAAAGAAAAGAATTTCACTTTTACTGAAATAACATAAAATAGTGCCTGATTTGTTCAATCTGGGATTTTTTTTTCCTTGCCCTTTGCGTGCTTAGATTTAGCAATTTCATTACGGCCAGAGAGCATCCAACAGTTACTGTATTTCTCTTTTAAACATTTTCTTTCATCCATAATATTCAATATGATTTCCATGCACTAGTATATTACCTCCAATGACAATGAAATCCCAGTAGGCCAGGTAGGACTCACACCACTACGGCTTTACAACACTGAAGAGCACTTCTTTAAGTAGACCCAATTCAAACACATCTCAGTACAACACAACCTCAGGGCTTTTTAGCCAAAACTATTCCAACTCTCTTCAATATTAACATGACGACCTTATTAAGATAAGGCACCTGATTAAAAGCAGACAGCTCCTTTAGCGGAGCCCTGAAAGCTACCAGCGAGCTCCGCCAGGCCTCAAAGCTTTGAACTTACAAAGAGCATTTGCTTCCCAAAGAAACCCTTTGAAAGCCTCGCTAATGAAAGCAATCGGATCGCTGATGACACACCACTGCGGTTTGTTTCATGTTGTCCTTCTGATCCTATGGAAAAATCATTTCTGCAAAATGCTTTCAGTGGCACGTAAAATTTGTGAAGCGATCTTGGATTTGAGTCAGCTCTAGCTACAGGTCAAATGCTCTACAAAAAACAAAACTCCATTTTCAAGTCACGGGTATTTTTTAGGGACACTTACGATCTAAGCAAGAAGAAATGGTGGTCTTATTTATTAGGTCCTAAAAAGAGAACAACACTTTGTGTTACACCTCACAGGATCCTAAAACATATAACAAGTAAACAAAGCTGCCACGGTTTACATGGCCAGAGGCGTGCAAATACCAGTGTAAAATCACAGATGTTAAGCCGTGCTGCATCTACCGCCCTCTCCGTGCTTGGGTACAGAGCTCGCAATGAGCACTGAAATCCTGGCAGAATGAATGGAGGGCGTGGAAGGGCGCACGGACTTATAAAGAAAAACACAAAGATCAGGGAAAACATGAAGCTGCCATGTCAGGGGGCTGAAACTGAGAAACATAAGTAAGAATTCAGAGGCTAAGAACTCTCCAGAAGACAGCAGCAACTAACAGAATGTTTATTAGCAAGGTAATAAAATACTAAAATTGCACAAGAATATAATGAAATCTAAGAATCTAAATATAACGACAAACAAATACAGCTAGACTCGATTTCAGTCATCAGTCAGCTGATTCAAGGAAACAATCACACCAAGGGCTACTATCAATGTACTTTGCATTTATTCACTACCCAAAACAGCTATCTTTCTTAAAAAATACATATCATACAAAAACATTAGTCAAATAAACAACAGTTTAGAATATACCTAATTTAATGATTTAAACAGTAAATGACCTAAAAAGCCCTTCTGGTGTGGGAACACTTGCCACCCCCAGCGTTCTCGCTGTTCTGCCTCCTGCTTAGCGGGTCAGGCCACAGCAACCATCAGTAGCACAGGCCTGAATATTATTATATAAATCATAAGGGAAAGCAGGAGACCAGCAAAACCCTCACTCTGTCTTTCAGAACCTAGACCCAGACCTAGGTCAGTCCCAACTTTCTCCCAGCTCTTAGCTCCACATGAGTCTGCATTACTAAACCAGGCTAGCATATCCAAAAATGTATCACAGCTGCTCCACTACCTGATTGGCTGGAAACACAGGAGCAGTCTCTTTAGGGGTCTTCCAAACAAACTGCCTCTGGTATTCAGAATTTCTCAAGGCATTGTACAACGGAACAACAGCCAATCCAGCTTTCTTACGAAGATGCCTATCCAACTGTTGGGGAGAAGAAAACCCAGGTAAAGCTATTAAAATCTGTTCCTTTTTAAAGTGTGCTATAAAGCATGGACCATGAAATTTATCCCCTTAAGTTTTAAGTGTTCCTTACAGTATTGCCAACTACATGCACACAGTATAACAAACTTTTAACTTCTAATCACATTTAACTGTCAAAATATTTAAAATTCCTTTCTTAATAATAGTGTCAAGGAGTATTATACATCTAAAAAACAGCGTTGCTCAGTTCCTTCCGTCTAATCATTCACAACTCTAGTATCAAAAAAAATCACAGCCCCTTGCCCTATCCCCAATTTCTGCGGCCACCCTTCCCTTTGCCCACCAAGCTCACACATCACCTTCCACGGTCCCCCTACATCCCCTGGCTTTCTCAACAAGTCACAGAAGCTCCTCCAGCACTCCTAAATGGTTCCTGAGTTCCGATCAGTGGCTGAAGTAATAAATTCGGGCAAGAGCAACACTGTGGGAGGCAGTGAGATTCCCACACACACCCCTGCAGCCTCCACTTATGTGCCTGCTACAGGCCAGCTGTGACATCAGAGCACTTGGAGAGCAGGCCAGAAGGCTCCTTCCTCTCCCTCCTGTCAACTGAGACGCTGTTTGTTCCCTTGCTGGTCACAGTAAGAAAGAGAAACGAGGGTAGGCAGAAGTCAGCTGAGCGCCCCAGCCAAAGAAACAGCCTGCTCCCCTTATGCCTCAATTTGACCTCATCCCTCAGGACTCTGGTGCCAGTCTCTCTGGAGAATAGAATCCAGAGGCAACTGTTCATCTCAGGAAGGCAATGTCTTAGTACAACCAGTACATAGTACAAAATAGCGAGTATTAAGAATAGAGCCATTCTTAGTAACTTTCAGCAGCCTGGTGCATCTAGGCCAGAGACACAAGAAAATATCAAGAAAAAAATTTCAAATACACAATGTAGTAGTAATAAATGATGATGAAACCAATAAAACCTGTCACACTTTTCTAAGGAAATATGATGGCCATTCCTACCCTGGGATCTACACGCTCTGCAGGAGGTTTGGTAGAAGGTTCCAACTCTGCTTCTTTGGGATCCAGGACGTGGTTTCTTGTTACATCCTGGTGTTTTTCCACAGCATCTGAAGCCCCTTCAGCTCTGGAGTCTGCAGAATGAGATCGAGTTCTCTTGGGAACCCTGGAAGCCTCTAACGAGAGAGCTCTTTCTTGGTTAGCATCTTCCTTTGGCTCTGTCTCCTGTGGATTTTGTGTTGGGAGGGTCTGGGGCTCCTCTGTGATGGCTCCGTTCCACTCCAGGGATTTTGTAATCTGAGTGTCATGGTAAGGAACCCTCCTTTTTGAAATAAAACTTGGCTCTTTCGTGATCCCTACAAAACATAGCACATAAAAGTGGCTACTACCAAAGCTCACAGTCGGGAAGCGCTTTTAATAAAACCTGCAAGGAGAGAGACAGAGGTTAAAATTGAGAGAGAGCAAGATGGCACCTGCCACCAAGCTTGACAACCTGTGTTGAATCCCCAGGTGGAAAGGACAACCTACTCCCACAAGCTGTTGTGTGACTTCCACACATGCCCTGTCTCACACACACACACACACACACACAGAGTCCTCCAGATTACAGGACTTTAAAAAACTAACTAGGTATAGTTTTCAACATCAAATATTTATTCTGCCTTAAAGTAGTATTAAAATTGAACACTGAGGTCACAATGTCCGAAATCTCCTGGCACAAGCCACGGGCATCACAAGGTGAGAGACCTGGCAGGTCAGGAATGCTGCCTCCGTTTCTGGTTACTTTCCTGTGCTACTTAGAACAATAAGCTCTGGTCTATGAGATCCAGAACTTTCACAAAGCTTCTCCTGTGCAAAACAGACCAAGATGCGCAGGATGAGATGTCACCACGCGAGATCCTGGTTCTCCTTTGCCTTGATTTCCTGAGAATTCAAGAGTGACCCTTTAACAAGAGCTAAGACACAGTTTCTCCACATCACTGTCCAGCAGGCACACAGACCAAACCGGACCTCAGCCTCTACTGAGGGGGTGGAGTCTGCAGCACTGAGCTAATGCCCTAGTTCGGGCCGGGACCTTCTTTAAATAGAAGGGCTGCTCCGCCTAAGGACGAGTAAGACCAGAGCAGAAGACAAGGGAAGGCGGCAGGAAAGCTGGCGTGAGGTAAACCCAACCTTCCCAAGCCTCTCTCTGAGCGGCTCTGCACTGAAGCAAGGGTCCCGTGCTCACGGGCTCCCTGGTCTTGATGATGTCACCGTACAGACACAAAGAAACAACTGGAGGAGGGGGTGGGGTGATCAGAAAGGGGCATTTTCTAGATCCCAAATTCCGCGTGTGCCATCTGTTTCTATCCGCTGCAGCCTACCGTGGTCCCACGTTCGCTCTACAGGACACGAGAACACATCTCCAGCAGCCCGACGTGACCTGTGCAACATATTCCAGGAACCCAGGGCTAGGGAGACAAAGGGACAAGAGAGCACCAGGCCCGCCCACTAAGGGACACTGTCTCACAGAAAAGCAAAGGCTAGAAACAACGAAGGAGTTGCAGCTGATTCCATGCTTTCCCGGCCGCCCCACAGTTCAAGTGTGGAGATGGCATGGGAAGCCATGCACATTTGCACCGTAACCTTGAACCACAGCACACAGTTAGCTCTTCGCATAGGAAATCGCTCGATTTGGTAAGTCAGTTCGCCAATGAGGGTAGCTTTGCAAATTATATTTTCTACAAACTGAACTGAGCCAAGCTGGCAGCTCTAAAGCACAGATACATCCTTGGGGGCAATTGAAGAGCTTGGGAAAATTAAAGACCAATTTTATAATAGGAGGAAGGTTAACAAGATCTTCCTAACTTCGGGGGACCAGTAGGGACCAATCCCAAGGTTAGGCATGAGCTCTGCCACTGAACTACACTCTGCTGCCCTCTAAATCTTTTTTTTTATTCTTATTGGACGTACCTGAGTATTTTGCCTGTGTGTATGTATAGTGCATGCATAATTGGTGCCCTCAGGGGCCAGATAGTTGTGAGCTGCCACACAGGTACCAGAGACTAAACCTGGGTCCTCTGCAGGAGCAGCGGTGCTCGAAACCTCAGAGCCATTTCTTCCAGGCCCTCTAATTATTATAGGAAGTATGAAAATAAATCAAAACAAAAATGGAAGACCACTGCTTTAGACTTCTGCTGGAACAGAGGGGAGGGTTTTAGTGACAAGCAAAGAGGACCAGTCTCTCATCAGCTGCCCTCTGACTTCCCAGCTCCAGCAAACAAACGCCCCTGGTTTGCACTGTATCGAGAGAACAGACCACAGTCCTAGGTAAGCCCATGGCTCCTTGGTGGCCTCCTACTTCCATTTCTGAGCAGCCTGGAATCTTTGTGCAGTTCTTTGTACTTACCTAAAATTCCTATGAGCCTCCCTCCCCTAAACCATTACTTCCTTCAAAATGTACCCCGCTCCGAGGCGGCTTCACTCGCATGGTCTCTTCTCATCACTGGTCCCCTGAATGCTGCTGATCGCAGCTAAAATGCTAAAAAGCAATGGATCAAGTTAACCAATTGTCCAGTGTCCAGTCAGACCCTCTGGCCTTCAGTGAAGATGGTTAGACTTGAAGACCAGTTTAGTTTGCATTCTTTTTTTAAATTTTTTTTATTATTCTTTTATTTTAATTTTATTATTTATTATGGTGTTCTGCCTGCATGTATTCCTGCTTGCCAGAAGAGGACGCTACATCTCATTACAGAGGTTGTGAGCCACCATGTGGTTGCTGGGAATTGAACTCAGGACCTCTGGAAGAGCTGCCAGTGCTCTTAACCTCTGAGCCATCTCTCCAGCCCTAGTTTGCATTCTTGATCTGACAAACCCTGCAAAGTACAGAACACAGGAGCAGAGAAGTTTTCCAGTGTGCTGCCTGAGAACCAGGCTCTGAAGTCAGGCCCTGGACTAAGAATCTTTATGCTGCAAGGAGCCCTAAGGAGCTATCCACACTTCCTTCTGTTCTCCAAACCTAATTTAAACACATCCCCTATTTTACTGCCTTCAAGACTTGGAGCCCTCACTGTAAGTCATGCCTTCCCCTGGCTTCAGATGCTCACATTTAAGGGCTTACCCATAAGTCACTGTCACACACCACCCATAGGACAATAAGTACTGATCTATGTATGTAAAGCCCTCACCAAGCAATGCCTCCTTTGGCCCTACCCAACAACCATGTGCAATGTGGCTTCCTAAGGCCCATTCGGCAAGGCTTGACTTGCTCAAGGTTATAGTTATTGTATATTCAAATTCAGATTGATTCATCAATTTGAAAATGAGTTTTAGGGATGACATTGCCTCCTCAGCATGAGAACCTGAGTTTGACCCCCCAAGACCCATGTAAAAACAGCCACATGTGGTGGCATGTTCTTACGTGAGCACTGGCAAGTGGAGACAGATGTGGACCCTTGGGGCTCACGGGCCAGTAAAGCTAATCTAATTGGTGAGCTCTAGGCCAATGAGAGACCCTGTCTCAAAATGAAGTGGGCGATCTTCCTGAGGAATGATACCCAGGATGGTCCTCTGGCCTCTGCGGGTATATGCACATACGTGTACCTGCACACATACAAGCATAATAAAAAAAGTATTCTAATAGGAAGCCAAGAGTCCCAAAGCCCTGTGTTTCCACTGACAAACAGGGGATGAGAGGGCTGCGCTCAGAGATGTTGCACTCCAGTGAGAGAGACAGCAGCTACAATGGTCAGGCTGCCCTTTTCACTGTGCTCTCGGAATCCCTGACCCAGGGCTCAAATTCTCTCAGGTCTGGAGAAGAAGCATATCGATAAGAACACGGCTCTGAACTCATGAGCACTGGCCAAAACAGACGAGTGCAAGTCACGGCTCTGATGCTACCTGAACCTGGGTAAGCTGCTCTACCTATGCTTTTGCTCCTCAAAACTATGGGAGTCTTCCTCCCCATGCTTACCCCTCTCAATTTTCTGGCTCAAGTCCAAACACCCCCAGAAGTACCTTTTTAAAGGACGGCAAACCTCAAGTGTATTCCTTTCATCTCTACTCTCCAACCTGTTTGCTATCGTGCTATTTTATATACAACCTGAAATGCCTTAGTTACTGAGTTTCTTCTTTTTCTGTACATAAAGGAGTTTGGGGTCACGGTAGAGCATCAATAAATATTTGCCAACTACATGAACAAGTCAGTCAAGACAAGTGGATCTTAATTGTTTTGTAAACAAAACCCAAGGTTTATTCAGGTTATAACAGCTACTGGTTTGCTCCACTTACCTAACTGATCCGATCTAAGTCCGGCCCCTGAGTACTTCCGCCCCACTGAGGGGTTGTAGGACTCTGACAAATATGACTTCTTCCACAGAAAGTTTCTCTGATATTCACTCAGCCCCTGCAACGCCAAGTGCAAAGTACAATTTGAGCACCGTGTAATGAACAGTGTTTTAAAAGCCAGCATCAAAAAGGAAAAACAAAGAAAATCTCAACCTCCAAAGAGTGTTGAACCGCCTAAGAATGATCATTAGACCCAGACAAGCTCCTTAATAATGGCTAATATTTACCCAGCCATGGCTAAGTAGCCCTTTAATCCTCACAACCACCCTGAGGCAGATGGGAGCAGGAGTCTGCCGCTCAGAGAGGCTGCCCTTGGCTGGTTCTCTAATCCCAAAGTGTGAGCTCATCATCCCTAGAGATGTATTCTAAATTCCCACCAAGTGCATAATATTATGGATTCCACCTAATTCCTTTTAATAAAAGACAACTGCAGAAAAACAAGTCTCCCCTCCCACTCCGCCGACAAGCCCTGAAGAATTAGTGGGGATTTCTGGAACACTATGGCCACCTGTTGCGTGGAAGGGTGCCAGATACAGACAGCTACCTGGAAATGTTAGCAACCCCTAAAACAAACGTACAACGAGGCAAGCTGCATACCCACCCACGCTCTCCTCTCACTGAGGGCCCGTTTCCCAATTAGAAGGCACACACACTTTAAGGTTTGCTGGAAAGGGGGTGCTGAATGCAAACATCAGAGGGACCACGGGTGTCCTACACTGAAAGCAGCCTTTCGTCCCACTGTCAAGTGCCCTCCTTCCGTCTCCGCTCCTGGCGCCCCCAGAATGACCCCATGAGGACCCCATAGAACTCTCCCACACCCGCATCTCCGCGCTGGACCACGGGTCGGAGCATCCTCGGCCCCTGCACAGACTCCAAGCCAGGAGCCTCCGTGAGGCCGAAGCGCGCACCCCCCGCCACCAGACGCCGAGCCCCCGAGCTCACCTTGAAGCGCACCGGCATGTCGCCCTGCGCTGCGGCGCCAGCCCCGCCGACAGTTAACGGGACCTAAAGCCACGAGGGGCGGGGCGACAACACCGGTTCCCTAGCAAGATCCCGGAGCCGGCGTCCCCGACGACGCGCCGGCGCACTCCTCGCCGCCCTCCAGCCCCCCGCTCGGGTTTGCTCGGCCCGTTTGGGAGCCTGCAGACCAATGGCAGCCCTTACCGTCATTACGATCAGACCAACCAGAGCTCGCAAGGGCGCCGCCCCGCACCCCGGCCTGCTGCGGGGGAAGGAATGGCGGGCGGAGAACCAGCCAATGAGGATGCGGGAACTGCGGTGGGCGGGGCCCGCGGGAGCTGGGTCCGGGAGGAGGCTGCGGGCCCAGTGCTCGCACTGCTCGACGACCGGGGTGGGTCCCTGCCGTGTGCCTGCCCTGTGCCGGCCGAATTCCGCCACCTCGCTGGTTCCAGGCGTCTGGCATCACAGACCGTGAACGCGCGCCTGGCGTTCCAGAATGCACGACAGAACCCACGGTTTCTTTTTCCTGAAAGGAAATTGTCCAGGAGGACCTGGCTGAAAACCAGTTCCTAGCAACAGCCGCGTTACACTAGCTAGCCTCAGATCAAAAAGGATAGGTCCAAAACTGCACACGACGTAGGCAGATTCAGATAAATTTTATTAAGGCCACGAAACCAGCACTGTCGTCTTTCGATGGTGTTCTCCCAGAGGGGGGAAAAAAGATTCATATCAGGCCTTAAGGGGTTGGGCATTATGTTTGTGAATCGTAACTACTAGTCCTTCAGCCTTGTTTTTTCTCTCATCCATTTTTAAAAATAAAATTCTATCTATAGACTAGGCTGGCTTCAAACTCACAGAGATCCTCCTGCCTCTGCCTTGGGGGTGCTGTAATTAAAGGTGTGACAGGGTGAACTCTGAGTACGGGGCCGGCCTGGTTGGTCTATGTTTCCAGTACGGCCAAGGCTACACCGAGAAACCCTGAATATGAATGAATGAATGAATGAATGAATGAATGAATGAATGAATGTCCTTCTGACTTAAATAGGTTATTTTGCCTATCATCCTAAATATTCATAAAATTGCTCACTCTAAAAGTCAAGAAAGAAATTGTCCGGGCATGCCAGGGAAAGATACACATAGATTTATTCAATAATAGTATAATGTGTCCCAGGTTCACTTCCCAAATAGGAAGCATGAATAAAAAGTTTGAAGCAGAGAAGTCATTCCCTGGGATTGAAATGATTAGAAAAGATGGGGGGGGGGGCATTTCAGACTTGCCCTTGAAAACTGCAAGGAAACCAGATGATCAAGGCAGAAGTCTGGCTTAGAAGGCTGCCAGGGTTCTTCCAGGAACAAGGAATGTACCTGTTACTTCTGTCATTTGTTGACTGAAAGAACAAAAACACCTCTTTTAAATGTTGGGGTGATCACATGAACCCTTCATGCTCTCCTTTAAGCACTTCCTGTGGACTTGCCTTTCTGATCCCTAATTGATGTCTTCATTCATCTTCATCATCCCTGAGACACTTAAAAATTCATTTGAAAAAGCCACCTGCTGTACAAAACAAAGAGCATATTAAATAAGTCCCCGAGCAGCCGCGCATCCAGGAGGCCTTTCATTAATGTTAATTGGTGATGATAAACCTCAGCCGTGTGAATTAAGAACTGCACGAGCGAGGCCCAGTGGAACTTGAAACAAAACTCCCCTGCAGGAAAGCACCCAGACTACAGGGTAGAGAAGACCCCATTCTGATTGCACACAAAGCTTTATCACCACACAATGCTAGGCGGAAGTCAGCACGCAGAACTGAAAGAACACGGCCTGCCTGCTTAAACAAGGACAATGAGGATCCTGCTAAAGCTCTGCCGGGCAGGGAACCAAAGGCAGGAAAACCAAAGGGCCGGTGGGAAAAATGACTTGAGGCCAAGTCTGCTAGAGGTGTATTACAAGGACTCAAGAAGAATTTTTTTTTATTGTACTACCGTTAAGCAAAAATCAACGCCCCAGAAATGAATCGAAGATGTAGAATAGAAGAAGTGTGAATAGTGCAGTCTGTGTGACCAACTCTTGCCATCTTTGCCACTACAAGAAAACACAAGAGTGGGGTGGCTTCCAAAATTTCACGCATGTTTTTCAGGACTGACAGGCACTGCCTCACAGGGACTTAGAGCTGTACACGGTACACCCAGCAGCACGGCGTCTATAGAAGCACTATACTGTTACTGCCGGCTACAACTACATTAGCTGGGTACTAAGGCTCCACTAGAGAAAGCTGCTGTTCAAGCTGTCCAGTCTGGCTATGGATAGACGACCCCTCTTTTCTTTCTTCCCCCAGTAAGAGAATGGTGAAGCATCTTAAACAGCTGTTGCTTTGTTGTGATCCTTCTTATTTCCAAAGGTCTCAGAATGAAGTTGACGGGAGATGAGGCCAGAATGCAGTTCCTCTTAAAACAGATTTTATGTTATGCTTCTCTCTTCCCTTAGGAGCCTCTCACAACTGCTCGCAATAGATGGGACCAGTGTACCATACCTGCTTCCTGCATCCCCGTGTGACTCTGTTTCTCCTACAGGCAGAATTACTATAACCCCAGATGAGAACAATTTGACAATCCTTTTGATAAATCAGTTCCTCTTCTTGTTACTGATAATAAAAGACAGGTATGATGGTTACTTTGTTTACTCTACTGGGTGGGGAACCACCTCGGAAGTGCACCTGTATCTCTGAAAGTATCTCCAGAGAAAGGGTGACAAGCAGTAGCCCATAGCTGGAATGTCAGGAAAGCAGGGAGGAGTCGGGGGACGAGGTATGGTCATCAGCATTCATTTCTCTTTGCTTCCTGCATGTGAACCAAATGTGGGCAGCTGCCTCGTGTTTCCACCACCATGTCTTCCCGCCGTGATAGACTACATCCCTTAGTAAACTGTGCATTCCTTGTTAAATCCTTCCTCCTTTAAGTTGCTTCTGTCAACAACAAAGAATGTGGGCAGTAGAGAGGGACGGCTTACAGCACTGAGAAGAGTAACGCATACGATAAGGCACGGTCTAACTGTCCTTCAAAGAGGACAAGTTAAATATGCCATGGTTCATCTAAGGCCAGAGAAAGAGCAGGATTTTCAGCGGACACACAAGAGCCAGATGCCCTGCCACTTCTGTTTCTGCAGCATCAACCCCGAGCGTGTTGGGCCTTCTGGTGTTGAATCCTGTATCTGTTAGTGTCCAGCCAGGAAAACAGAAAGCGCCGAGGCATTTCTGCAGAGACATTCCCGGGCTTTTGTTTCTTTCTTACTGAGAACCTTTT
>JABTXL010004601.1:603597-643670 GCA_025134845.1 Neodon shergylaensis | reverse complement strand
AACCTTTTTTTTTTCTTTAAAGCAGGGTTTCTCTGTAGCTTTGGAGACTGTCCTGGAACTAGCCCTTGTAGACCAGGCTGGCCTCGAACTCACAGAGATCCACCTGCCTCTGCCTCTGCCTCCCGAGTGCTGGGATTAAAGGCACGTGCTACCACTTGTCCGGCCAAGAACTTTTAAAGCAGAAAGAAGAAACAGAGAATAGTAGCCCTGGAAAGCAGCTCATCCCCTGGGGCTGGGAGCACAAAGGAAGAAGAGAACAGAAGTTTACAGGAGAAGCCTCTGCACTGCCCAGGCCTCTGAGAAAGTGTCACTGCCCAGGTAGTGCCAGTGCCCTGAGGGGAACACCATGAAGCAAAGCCAAAGGAGGCAAAAGAAAATGGGGAAACTGGAGCCTACGGTGGACTGCCACCATGGGGCATGAGGTCACTTGTACAGCGGAGAGGGACAACAGTTCCATTCCATCCTCTCTCTGGGGCTCTTTCTTAGCAAACCTAGCAGGATGCTGGCCTTGTGGTTTGAGGGTCTGAAGTGAGATAACAGGAACTGACAGGTGACTAGCGCGTACACACACACACACACACACACCATGTAACCCTTAAAGAGAAAGACATTTTCGTGAGTTAGCATTCAAGACTCTCCAAGATAAAAGGAAAAGCCGGGGATGCATATGATCTGCCAACAGTTGGGACACAGGAAGATCATAAGAAGAGAAGCTGTGTCATCTGCTATGGTACAGGGACATTCGCAGGTTGACTCTAATCCCATTCGCAGCACTAGAGAGAAGTATTTTGTTCAACCCACTTACAAGGATATGCAAATTATTTTTATGGAGGGAGTAGCACATGTGTGCTGTGGTGTGTGCGTAGAGGTCAGAGGGCAGCTTTTGGAGGCAATGCTAATAGTTGCCTTTGGGACTGTTTTTCTTATATAAATTAACTCCTTCAACAGGCCCTCTCTAGGGTCATCTAATTTGCATATACTACACATAATTTCTATACAGTAACAAAAAATCCTTTTAAGGCAACTTTAATGGCCCTTGAAATGACTTGTCTGCCTTTCAGTGAAACGCAGGAGCAAGGGCCTTACGAATGCCCTTCCTCTCATGGGAGCAGCAGAAATACCGGGGGATTTGCATTTGTTTCTAATATATTTGCTTTATTTAACAAAACAAAATTCTACACACGTAAAATACCACAAGGCTAGGGGCGGGAAATGGTGCCAGGTGGATGGGTAAGACACAGCCCTGCTGTCAAACCTATCACAATCGCGCACGGGGAAGGATGCTTACACAAAGAGTGCAGGGAGTAAAATGAAACGCAGCAGGGGTTGCGTGTGAGCACCTGGATTTGCTAAGGATGCTTTTAAATCTACTGCCAGAAAGTTCCATCTAGAGGAGACTAAAGAGTAGGCAGGACAAAGAAGCTGCTTTTAAATGCCACCCCCAGAGCCACCCGATCCAGGGCCTTTCACTCCGCCTTTGTTCTGCCCTGAGTGGCAGTCAGGGCCAGACCTTCCTGGGGAAGATGTAACTAACGTTTGCTCCCCAAAATGAAAATTGCTGTCTGTGTCTCAGTATCCCATCCCCCTTCCTGAAGCCGGTTTAGAAACCCATTGACAGAGCGAGCAGCCTCCTGTGCTTGCAAACATGCAACCCTTTCTTAAATACCTTAAGAAGTGACTGGCGCTCTAGGCGTTCCCGCTCCCCATTCTTCAGCCCTGCGATATCCTTGGATTTCCCTCAGTAAAATTTGAGTTCCGCATCTTCCGAAAAGAAACGGCTCTGACTCATGCCCTCCTCGGCATTTTTCTGTAGGTATTACCTGAATTTTCACCTTTCTCACGCCAATGAACTTCTCAATGTTTTACTGGGAAAGAAACTGGATGATCGAGCCAGCGCTCTCCGCTCTCTGTCTGGAGGCAAAGTAGCTGAACTTGACAGTAATGTTAGTCAGAACTGAATAAACGCCTCTATGATTCGGATTTACTAATTTGTCCTCTGGGTTTTAACTGTACGATGCCTTTGTTGACAGGGTGTGTGTGGCTTTTGTACCAGTGGGGCAACTTTGGGGGACTTTTGTTGGAACTCCAGGCTCTCTTGACAAGCACTTTTTCCTCTTGGTGAGTCTGAAGGACTCCTTACCGTACAAGGCCAAGGCCGAGAAAAGTAATTCTTAGTGGGGCAGAAACCACCATGATTAGACATAATAAAATAAAAACGTGCCTCGGATGAACAGACAGGGAACAAAACTCGGGGATGCAAATTCCTTTCATTTAACGCGTACATTTTTGATGATTTTGCTAAGAATTAGCTTCCTTTTTCTCCCTAATACTCATTGTCTTAAGTCACCGTCCCTTTACAAACACCCATGGGAGCATAAACTTTTTTCCAGCATTGCTAACTGTAGATTTGGAAGCATTCATTCTCTGACCACATAAAACCAATTTGTGTGCGTGTGTGAGTGTGTGTGTGTGTGTGTGTGCATGCGCACAATTGTTTTATTAATCATTCGAGAATTTTATACAACATATTTTGAGCATATCCACCACTTGAATCTCACTCCTCTCCTTAACTCCTCCCAGATCCTCTCCCACCTCCCTATACCCTCTTTTGGTTTCCCCACATACTTGTGGGTCTAGGGCCCAAATGTCATTTATTCTGTTAGTCTGTTTTTAATGGTTTATTGTTTTTATTTTAGAGGTCTGAGTGTTTGGCTAACTTGTACACATGCACACATCTGTGCACTGTGTGCATGCAGTGCTGAGGAGGACAGAAGAGGGCGCTGGATCCTCTGAAGTGGAATTACAGGTGGCTGCTAGTTACCATGTAGGTGCTGGGAAGCAAACCCACTCCCTCTGTGAGTCTGTGAGTCGTGAACACACTTAGCCACTGAGCCACCCCTCCAGCCCTCAGAGGTTATCTCTTAAGGCATTACCACAGGGTACAATCCACCAATCCCCTTAATGTCTATCCTTAGGCTAACATAAACTTTGAAATATTTCTTTGTCACATAGTTTATGTGTATTCACTTAGTGGCTGTGGCTCAAGGCCAGCATACTTCCTTGCTCTGTCTGAGACCGTGTCTCTCCCTATTGGTAATGTTCCAGCAAGTGTCAGTAAGTGATCAAGAATTTTTCAGGACATAAAAGCAGTTTTTTCTCCTTTGTTTTCTCATGGTTGGTGACCCTAACAGATTTATGAGTTTAGAGCAGTGAGTTCGGGAAATCTCAGTACTGTGTTGTTCAGCCTCCAGTCTCTCGATATGAAGTCAATGGTGAGGGACAGTACAGGCAGGAAAACGCCCAGCTGTAAAACATCGCACCTATAAAGTCAAAGAAATTCTTTCAGTGTCATTGAGCACCGGCTACGGAATAAGTTTTAGAAGGCGTGTTCATCTTAGCTAATGGTAGAAGCAGCAAACAGTGAAAATGACTAAGTCCAAATCCGTTACACCTGCAGTATCTGGGAAACTAAACATCCCTTTGACCTTTGACCTTAGACAACGGTGCTGCGGATTCGCAGGTATAACTCACAGCCTGCTAATCAGAAGGGCTCACACACACTGAGTAATGAAGAGAAGCAGAACGAGGGCATCTGATGGTGTAAGCCATATCAGCAGTGACCTTGGTGTGGCGCTGGAGCAGGCAACGGTCGTGAAGCTAGGGCTTGTTAGCAATGGCTTCTCAGTTAGCTTTCTAGTTCTACAACACCCCAAGTGCAGCTCTCATGAGTGTTCTGTGATGTGTCCTTCAATTCTCCTAATGATTCTTTCCACCTAATGATTGTTTCTTCTCTCGAGTCCCTCTCAAAACTCCACGAAAAGATGGTAAGTTAATAAATCAAGTGCAAAGTAGGAAAGTCAAAGCGATTGGAAGCGGAGCCACTGGAGAAGCAGAGGCATCAGTCAGAGCTGGAGAGCAGGGTCTGCTGTGGACCGGGTTCTCAGAGATGCAGATGGTAAGCTGAATGCTGACCTTCTAGAGCCTTGGAATCAACCCTGTTGAAGGGAGGGCAAAGGAGGAGAAAGGGGGAGACAAAAGCAAGCTACAAACTAGGCCTGATCCCAGCCTCAGCCAGCCAGAGGAAGGGCCCTGAACTAAGGCGGCTTGACAGACTTTTCCTTGGGAAGCTTTGGACAAGATATCTCTTTTCTCTTAGGAGGAGGTCATCCTTCATGGGCTGACAGCAGCAAATCCTCCCAGAAGTCCTACAGCACACCCTTCCTTGAAGCAGGACATGGACAGTGTGTCATCCCCAGTGTATCCCGGTGGAGCAGCCAGTATTCTTAACAAGTAACACCTATTTGAAGCCATAGACCAGTGGTCCTCAACCTTCCTGATGCTGAGATCCTTTAATGCAGTTCTTCATGTTGTGGTGATCCCCTCACCCCTAAAATTATTTTCATTGCTACTTCATAACTGTAATTTTGCTACTGCTACGAATTATAACCTAACTATGTGATATACAGGATATCTGATATGTGACCCCTGCAAAAGAGTCCTTCAGCCCCAAAGGGGTCATGACCCATGGGCTGAGAATCACTGCCACTGACCAAAATTAAAAACCTCTGCTTCTGTTGAGAACTAATCTCAATGCCATCTGCATCCCACCACATGTGGGAGTGGAGGGTTCTTACCAGCACTGGTTGCTTTTGCTCTTGTACAGAAATGTCAGTCGAGTGTTGCCTAGTCCTTATTTCCAGGCCCAGCAGGACTGAGAAAGAGTCCCTGTCCTTGTCTACGTTCCCTTAGCTTGAGGTCAAGCCCCCAGGGACCAAGCACTAGCTCTGAATCCCATTTTTTCCCTTCCCTGGATTTACCCTGTGTCTCTTTCCTGCTCCTAGATCTGGGACAGCTAGTCCACAGCCTGGCACTTCCAGAGACTCAAGAGATGTTGGCACCATTCAAACTAAGAACGGCAGATCCATGGAAAAGCAGGGTTCTGTTTATGGTTTCCATAGGCAAAAGGAGGGTGGAAACTCAGGGTTTAAAATCCAAAGGGAACAAGTGGAAAAAGAAATTGGATGGGAAGAGCTATCCCATAGGGGTGAACCAAAACACAGTACAAAGGAAAATTACTGATATTAGTGAACTGAGAAAAATAGTATGGGTTCCCTAAAGTTAATTCCACTGGCAGTAATTTATAAAGCAGTCACCACCGCTTTCACCTAGTGAGCACACAGCTCAATAACCAACCACTGTACATATAAAATGTATGTTCAGTTCACTGGGCCACACTCCAGGAGTCCTGCTGAAGAGAGTGAGGTGGATCATGATGGGGAAACCCACAGAGACAGCTGGCTCAAGCTCATGGGAGCTCACCAACTCTAGACTGACAGTTGGGGAGCCTGCATGGGACTGAGCTAGGCCCTCTGCTTCTGGGTGACAGTTGTGTAGCTTGGTCTGTGTGTTGGGTCCCTGGCAGTGGGACCAGGATTTGTTCTTGGTTCTTCCCTATGCTGGGGTGCTTTGCTCAACCTCGATGCAGGAGGGAGGGACTTGGCCTGCCTCAGCTTACTGTGCCAGGCTTTGCTGAGTCTCCATGAGGGGCCCTGCCCTTTCTGAAGAGTGGATGGGAGCGGTAGAAAGGAGGTGGCTGGAGGAAATGGGAGGAGAGGAGGAAGAGAAACTGTGGTTGATATGTAAGATAAATTTAAATTTTTAATAAAATAAAAATAAGAAAATAAACTAGAGTTGAACCTCACAATTTGATGTTAGCATCAAATTTATTCTGATGAATTGCTTTTATGCTTATTGCTATTTATGAAGTAATTGCCCCATGTCTTGAGACAGTTGGTGCTGTATCAGAATTGGGGAAGGGAACATAGGAATTATGGCTTCATACAGAAATGCAAGCTTACATAGGCATGTGGGAGATATTTTAGGAGGAAAAGTCCAGAAGGTGACAATGGAAGACAAGAGAAAAAGCCACAAGAGACTTCAGCGTGAAACCCGGACCATGGATGGAGAAACCAGCTCATGGGTGGTCAGAGAACCCTGCCCTCACTATTCAGTGAGAAAACAGGAAGGGCTATGAGCTCCTAGGCCCTTGGAAGCCCTAACTGATGAGCCTCGGAAACTAGTGTCCCAAGAACAGCATCTCCCTTTACTTCTGCCTTCCAAATCTTGCACAAGTCACAGACTCCAAATTGAAATAACAAATCAAATCCAGAATCAAATGTAAAAGGGATTCTGGGAAAGGTAGTTCCAGCCTTAGACAGGACAGAAACTGGAGGCACTAAGCCACCCTGCACACAGACCATTGTGCTTAGAAGATAGGCATTCCCAGTAACTTTCTCTCTTTTTTTTCTGACAGAAAAAAAGACTCATATATTAAATAACTTGCCCCAAATTATTACATACTAGTCATTACAGCACTGAACCTCTAACCCAAACCTGTGTGATGCTCAGGATCACGCCTGGAACAACTCTTCAAAACAGATACAAATTCTGATTGCAGGTCATATTTCTTTTGACATTATGACCATGTTTCTGTGAGCACTAGAGATATTTGTTTTGACTTTTCCATGGCACTCTAAGAGACACAGCTCTCAGGCTGAGACGACACAGTAGGCACGTGCTTCCTGTGGGACCTAGGCCTAGCTCGGCCATGTCTGCTTCCCTCCATAACAAGTGAATTAGCAGACAGCCCCCAAAGAGCCACTATCATCAAATCCCCCACCTTCCTCTGGCTGGAGAAAAACAGCATCCACAGTTCTAAGGTCACTAGGTTTGCAAGGGCTGTGCCCTACACGGCACTTCTTCAACCTCCACACTTCCCGTTACCACAGCTGGGTGTGAGGTGCCTCAAGGGACCTTTAGGAAAGCCTGAGCTGTGGCCTTGGACTTTAGAAACCGAGTAGTCACCAACTAGTTCTGCAGGAAGGCAGAACAGCAGGGCTTACTGAAGACAACAGAGAGGGGGTGTGTTAGGAACGCTTTACCCCACAAAAGAGCGAAATTGTGTTTCTGTGTGTGCCAAACTGGACAGTGGGAGAGGGCCTGGACTCGCGTTTGAGCCCAGCTAATAGTATTGCAGGATAGGGAACTATGACCCAGAGTGCATTGCCAGCAGTCCAGACATGAGAGCAGGTACCGTCCTGAGGTACAGCCCCGCCCACAGCTGCTGCAGTCAGAGGTCCTCCATGGGCGAACCTCCAAAGCATCCCTCCAGGGACAAGGTCTGCAACTGTGCACACGCTGGAGGAGCCACGAAAGGCCTCCTTTTCAGTAACCCCTCTGGCTCCAGTCTAGCTCTGGAAATGCATCTTACCAGCTCCTTAAATACTGTAGGGGGACCGGCACTGTACAGGACACAAGCTAGAGTCATCAGAGGAAATGCTCCCATGAGATCCAACTGTGAGGCATTTGTTCTTTCAGTGATCAGTGCGAGAGAGCCCAGCCCATGGTGGCTGGTGCCATCCTGAGCTGACGGTCCTGGGTTCTATGAGAAAGCAGGCTGAACAAGCCAGTAAGCAGCACCCCTCCATGGCCACTGTACCAGCTCCTGGCTCTGGGATCCTGACCTGCTTGAGTTCCTGTCCTGACTTCCTTCAGTGATGACCAGCAAGGCTGACAGGTAAGGCAAATAAACCCTTTCCTCCCCAGCTTGCCTTTTGGTCATGGTGCTTCTTCGCAGCCATAGAAACCCTAATTTAGGTCAGGCCCATTACTGAATGTGGAAGCCGGCATCTGGAACCCAGCTTCGTAAGCCGTGGACACCTGACTGAAGGTGGAAATCATGACAATTTTGAGAACAAATAAAAGATTTGGGGACAAGCAACGATCAAAAGGTAATCCAAAATCAAAGAATGGTGGCCCTAAGGTGTTTCCGGAGGAGCTGACCCAACTGTGCCGGATGACTCCACTGTGCCCTCCGTTCCGAATGCACGGCATGTGCGCTTTGCCACACTGTGTGTGTTGATGCCTGAGAAGCCTTGGCTCAGGGTCAGCGCTATTCTATGTTATGAACGGCAGTTTCTGCTCTTGTGTGAACATAATGGTTTGACGACAGAACGCAAACTTTGATTAGCCTGCCTACTTTCCTCCACATATTAGGGTCTTTGGATTGAACTGGGTCACAGTTTTGGATTTTAAATTTTTTCAGTTTCGGTTACTGATTTGAATTTCATTTGTTTTAAAGTTAGGTAAATTTTGGCTTGGAATTAGGACAGAATTTCCAACCCTTTTGAAACGGCCCTACTTTGTACTTCTCTTCTGTGCAAAGTGAGTCTCTGCACTGGTGATCCAGGATTAGAACATCAATCAACTCTGAAAACACTGAAGACGCTCTATGCCCTGCAGCATCCAGCACTCAGCCAAGGTTTAGTTCTGTGTGTCAAGAAAACAAGCGTTAACATCTATCTCATTAGTGTGCAAACTTACTTTGCTTTTCAATGAACAGCAAGGTTTGTGCATACCAAAGGATTGTTTGATTTGTGTACTTCCATTCCCATAACTAGGGTTATGTAAAAATTCCATACCCAGGGTCATGTAAAAATTTCTCAGTCAAAAAGAAGTCATGAGCACAAAGGTTTGAGAAGCCTTGGTTTAGACAGGAAAAGGGGGGCAGAGGTGTAGAGAAGCCAGGCCTGCTATGTATGCCTCCCATCTTCATGAACCTGAGCCCTGAGTGGGCATGGTTGTCAGGACTGAGTCAGGGGAAGAAAAGGGGAACTTGGATTAGAGCTCCATGCTGTCTGGGGACTGTAGAAATCACTGCCATGTCCCTAAAGGTGACCAGCATTTCTTATTTTCTAAGACTAACTAACATTTCTGAGCATTAGATGAGGTAGTGAGTTTCATAGCCAGGAATGGGATTTAGCAGAGAGCTGGGAAAGAACCCTGCTCAGTCTAGCTTGTAAATTGATTGTGCCAATACAGGGTAGGACACAACAGCACTCTTAGAAACTAAAGACATGTCAGTAGAATTTACAATCAGCTGGTACAAGTTTTTAAATGTCCAATGCATTGGTATATGCCTGCAGGCCCAACTTCTTGAGAGACTGAAGCAGGGAAATTGTTTAAGTCCAGGAGTTTGGGTCCAGCCCAGGAAAAGATAGCAAGAGTTTATTTAAAAAAAAAAGTGTGGGCTTACTAAACATCAGCAGGCACTTGAAAATGTCCAGAATCAGAGGCCATGATAGGAGTTTGGAAAGAAAACAGGATGAGAAGGAAATGACCAAAGAACAGCACACAACATAAGCAATCGTTCTAGAATAAAGACCTAAGTTTCCAAATTAAAAGTGTTCACTGAATACATGCTTTGGTTCATTCCTTCCGTATTTGAAATCCCCTACTGTGTGCATACCCCTGTTCTGGAACTACAGCAGAGACAAAATCAGCTCTCCGCTACAGAGATTGTCTCGTGTTGGGACTAGAGAAAAGGAAAAGAAATAGCAGGAAGTGTCAGACGGCTCTCTACAGTGGTTACAGTGGTGCTCACCCCTCCTGATGCTGCGGCCCTCTAATATGGCACCTGCTGTTGTGCTGACCCCCAAGCATAAAATTATTTTTGTTGCCAGTTCATAACTGTAATTTTGCTACTGTTATGAATCATAATGTTAATACCTGTGCTTTCTGGTGGTCTTGGGTGACCCCTGTGAAAGGGTCCTTCAACCCCCAGGTTGAGAACTACCACATAAAATAACCCACGCAAAGCAAATGCGGGACGGTGAGGTGAGCAGCAAGGATCGGTGTTTTAACAAGGTTCTCCCAAAGTCCTCTCTAATAAAGTGATGTCTAAACAGGAGTGAGAGATGCTGAGAGGGGGATAATTTACAAACAGAAAGGCCACATTTTTTTTTGGTCCATTTTGTTTGCAACTGCCTATAAACAGCCCTGACTACATACTAAGCAGTCAGCAAACACTTACTGGAGAAGTGAATCGCCATGTAGCAGAACATGAGAGGGGTCCCGAGGTGACAGCATCATTGGCTTGTTCAGGAATGAGAACACGCATGCTGGGGACAAAGTGTCATTGGTAGAGCGCTCACCCAGCATGCAGCAAGCCCTGGGCTCAATCCCAAACCGCAGCAGATGCTTGGCACAATGGTGGCACACGCCTGCAATGCCAGCACCTGGAAGACTGAGACAGGAGATATAGGAGTTCAGTCATCCTCAGCTACACAGAGAGTTCAAGTCAGGGCCATCCCTGAACCATGCTGGACTTAGCCCTAGGTCTATCCTGTTTAGGTGGTGGAAGAAGCGGCAAAGAAACTTTTCATTTTGATGACTCAACAGCCACTGGTCCGGGCCTTCCTGGACAAAGTTTCTGTCCTCAGCTCATACTTCCCTCCTCCTTCCGCTTCCTGGGCTCGGCATCATTCCTAACATCTGTCCTCTCGCAGCATCTCTCCTGTCTGCACCTCCCTCTTCAAACAGCTCCCCCATCCTGCAGCTGCCATGACCCCTGTGGGCACAGAGTTACCTTATATATCCTTTGGTGTCTCTCCCTGCCAGGGTCGGGTTGTCCTGAGAGCTGGCGAGAAAAGCCAAGGATTAGCTTGCGTCAGCCGTCTGTGTAAACTTGCAGCTGTGTTGAGCTTCTTCTCCTTTGTAGAGGCAACAGCAGGACCTGTCACCTACAAGTTCCAAGAGGAAGAACAGCACTTGTAGAAAAGGCCACAGGAAATACTAACAATTCACAGTCACTAGAGGAGATCGTGCTGTTGCCACAGACTCAGTTTCTCCAAGAGCAAGGTCTCATTTGCTCCCTTCCTGAGTCAGTTCTCAGCCCATTCCCCATTGTCTCCAATTCTCAAACCCACAGAACTGAACGTGCAGAGTGACCTTTGACCTGGCCCCTAATTCAAGTCCATTATCAAATCAGTTGGCAGATAGGCCTTGATCATTCCTGCTGGGTTTTGTGGGGTTTTCCCTTTGAACTGTCACTGTCTTTTATTTCATTTTCCATCCCTCTGTTTGGCGGAGAGCTTCCCAATCTCCTACGATAGCAGGAACAACACTGGTGGAGTGAGAGACCCGAGGCAGGCAGACAGGCAGGCTCCAGGCTCAGACCTCCCCTCCCGACACAGGAAACCTTCAGAGGCCGATAACTATCCTTTCCTTCCCTCAGGAAATTTTCAGTGATCCTGTTTCATTACCTCAGGAGGTGGGGAATCCTCCAGGCAAAGCCTGTGTTCCCAATCGCTCTAGAGGCTGTCGCAGAAGTATCTCAAGTTCAAGGCTTACCTGGGCAAATCGGAGGCCTGCCTTGCCAACTTAATTTGACACCATCTCAGAATAAAAAGTAAAATATTTGTAAAGGTCGAGGGATGTAGCTCAGTAGTATTGTGCTTGCTGAGCACATGTGAGGCCTCTGTTTAAGCCACAGTATTTAGGTGCAGTTGTAGGGATGAGCGAATGAAGCAGCAGTCCGCGTAACTGCCCTCCTCTTTCCTTATGAGGTCACTTCTGCAGACAAGAAGCCACGCCCTAAGGCCCGTACCCCAAATCTATTGACGGAATGAATTCCCACAACAAGTAGTAGTAATAACAACAACAACAATAATAGCCCCAGTTCACTGCCCTGCCCTCCACTGCCCCATACTATTCTCACTTTCTGACTTGCCTGTTCTTTCACATCCGTATTTGAATCACTCTCCTCACCGTCTTCCTCCATCTCAGCCTACCTGGTCTTCGGGTTCACCTCCACCTCTGTTGCCCCTAAGGTACAGAAGCCCACTGGGTTCATTCTTCCTATGACTGTGTTACCTGAAACCAGCCTCTGCCCAGGTTACAGGTCACCGCCCTGAGTTTCGCTATGGGGTTACTACTGAACGCTGCCATATGGTCCTCCACTGCTGCACCTAGAGGGGGAGCTCATAGGTTAAGAGCCCTGGCTGCTCTTCCAGAGGACTGGGTTCAATTCCCAGCACCCATATAGTCTGTAACTCCAGTCCAGGGGATCTGATGCTCTCTTCTGGCTTCCTGAGCACCAAGCACCTTCACGGTGGACAGACATCCATGTAGGCAAACACCCATACACATAAAATAATAATAAAATTTAAAGTTAAAAATATTGGGAAAGACTCAGAATCCTTTGATGGTACCAATGATAATGTTCCTGTACACCACATACTGAATTCTGTTCTAAGGAATTTTACATCTATTAACATGCTTTGATCTCACAATAATTCCATGAAGTAAAAACACTGCTATCCACATTTATGACTAAGGAAACCAAGGCCCAGAGAGGTCAAGTAAGTTGTCCACTATTAACCACCACCCGCAAGTGATTCTTGCAGACTGAACTACAGCAGGTGAGGCAAGTGATCCTTGCAGACTGAGCTATAAGCAGGTAAGGCCAGATGGAGTCCCGAAAGGCTGCAGCATGAAAACACACTGGGAAGACATGCGAGGACCCGCTGTAAACTGAAGGAACAAGGAGACTGTATTGTTTTAAGATGCAATTTGTCCTCCCTTTATACCACTGAGTCTAAATAAATGAAAAGAAAACTGGGCAAGGAGAGATAACCAGTAACCTCTCCCTGCTCTGTAGATAAAGTAATGGCGATTGCTCTCGGGGTACTATGAAGTAAGTGACCCTTTTAACTGGCAGCTGCCCTGCCCTAAAAGGCACATGGGAGGCGGCGTGTTCTGGGCAGAGCCCAAGCATGTCTCCTTGCTGTCATCAGAACCAGTTTTGAACATGCACAAATAATGATTCTCCATGTTAACCTGTGTCCTCCATAAAGTGAATCAGATGTTCAAGCATGTCTTCCTTGCTGTCATCAGAACCAGTTTTGAACATGTACAAATAATGATTCTCCGTACCAACCTGTGTCCTTGATAAAGTGAATCAGATGTTTCCCCAAGTGGCAGCCTGTCTACACCTACCTGAACCCCATGGTCTCACTCTTTGGGATCGAGTGTCCAAGGTGACAGCCCAAATCTGGGCTCTCACACTCGTCACCCCCTACTGTGAAAGAGAGGTTGTGTCAGCGAATCACAGGGATGAACAATTCTGTCATTTTTCCTGTCACCCAAGCAGGAATTTCTATCTCGTCACTGTTTGTTAAAGAAAAAGGGGAAACAGTGACTTGCTATCTCAGAAAGCACTGCCCAGAGAGAAGCTAGCCTTCTGTTTCCTTCTAGCTTCATGGAGGTTTGGGGAATCTAGTTTCAAAGTCTCCAAAGGGGTTGTCTTTGGTAGCTATAGTGTTTCTTTTAAAATGGAATTAGAAATTAAGAAACATCGCTACTTTAAGAAGTATTATTCCCAAGTCATTAGTATTTGAACGTTTTTGTAAGTTCAGATGGATTCCATATGGGCGAAGGCTGCAGAGTTCATTTTAAAAGGCAAATGAGATGATTTTTACAGAAGCCACCTACATTTTATCTACCACCAGCAAACTTTCTGTGAGAAGGGACACTGTAGACCTGCCTCAAGCATTTCTTCTGTATCCACAGCGTCTACACACTCCAGCGCTCCCGGAAGAGACGCAGGACACCACACACTCCAAAGGCAGACATCAGGCTGAGCAGAGCAGCCGCAGGAAGCAGATGCTCACTACAAAAGAAAAGCGGGGTTCCCCAGAGACAGATGTGTGCTAAGTAACCATGGTTTTTAATCTCTCAGATAGACTCTCTCTACCTGTGCGGGGCTCGTACAGTATGTTCAAAAGAAACCTGATAACAGCTAACAGATGGACTCCTTCAACATATTTTATCAAGCTCCTTCGACTCTGCAGCGCCCAGAACAGAAAGCGTCACTGATATTCAAGTCCAGAGGCTTGATTTATACACTTAGCATAATGAACCTTGTCAAATATTACTACCAATCATTTGTGTCATAATATAAGCCCGGACGGCTGTGGTGCGTGGGCTGCTGGTTCAGCACACCGAGACTCCCAGATGTCACCTGTCTCTTAGTCCTGAGGACCGTCATTCCAGCTGTCACTTTCTCTCACTGACTGCCATTTAGCTGCTGTAAAGATAGCCATCATGCCCTGATTTCTTTGGGACCACTTTCACACAGTAAAGTGGAATCGTATCTTTTATTTCCCTTGGAAAAAACAGAAAAGACTGTCTACCTCTGGCCTGACACCGGTGAGTTCTCTCTCGTAAGAGTCAACCCTGGAGCCTGTAATCATTACATGTTATCATTACAGCCCTCCCAGGTATATGAATGCCCAAGTGTTCGCTCCCCAAGACAGTCAGGAACCAAGGTGTAATCAAGACTCTCACTGGTCCCAGAGGACTGCGCTGGGAGTATCGTTTCATTCAATTACCATACGGCACTGTGTGTTTGCATTCTCAAATTTTATAGAGCAGGCATAGCTCAGGGAGGCCAAACAAATCTCAGAAAGCAACAACATAAAGAGCAGCCCCGCTGTAGGCGCAGAACCTCTTAAGGAAATGGAGCGGACAGAATTGTCCTCGTGAGCAACCTGCCTGGGAATCGGAGCTGCTGGAACCGAAGCAGCTCTGTGGCTCCAAGTAATGACACTGTCTTTTGTTCTTGGGCTCATGTTCCTGCCTGAATCCTGTCACCTGCTTCTTCCCTAGGGGGTGAGCTAATAGGTAATTGTCACCTCTCTCAATGAGTCCATCTGGTTCACTGAAACTTAGCTCGCAATGAGCAGCAAGCCAAAAGATGGGAAGACAGGCACAAGGCGGTCTTATTTCTGTAAGTTCACCACTGCCAACCCATGAAAGAACCCATGGGCTTCATGGGAACTTACTTACAGACTCTAGACCTACAGCTAGGGAGCCTGCATGGGACCCAAATAAGCCCTCTGCAAGTGGGCGACAGTTGTGTAACGTGGTCTGTTTGAGGGGCCCCTGACAGTAGGACCAGGATACATCCCTGGTGCATGAGCTGGCTATTTGGAGCCCATTCCCTATGGTGGGATGCCTTGCTCCAGCCTTGTTGCAGGGAGGAGCTTGGTCCAGCCTCAACGTAATGTGCCAGGCTTTGTTGACTCCCTATGGGAGGCCTTACCCTTTCAAGGAGTGGATAGGAAGTGGGTTGGGGAGAGCGGGAGGAGAGGTAGAAGGGGGAACTGTGGTTGATATGTAAAATAAATAAAAATTAAAAATAAATAAATAAATAAAAATAAAAGCTTTTTAAAAACCCATGAGCTTCCCTTTCACTGACGGTATTAATAAAAAGCAACAAGGCCTTCCAGAACATTCAAATATGACCTAAATTGAATTGGTATTTTCCCATTCTATTTCAGGTTAAACATATAAGACCCCAGACTTTCCCTCTTAGGTAACTTCCTTCCTTAAGCTTCATAACCTGACAGGAGTGCGAATCATTTACTCACATGGGAAGGAGCAATTTCTTCCATGTAAACAGAGACTGGAGAAATCTTCATTTTTCCTGTGGATTCCTGCTGAGAAGCAGGTCAGCTGGGGCACTCACTCCCTTGTTTGATCATGACTCTGGGTTCTGGTCCTCTTCCCCAGCTAATACGCAGCCAGAACAGTCTTTGTTGAGCCATGTGCTTTAGTAGTGAAGAACCACATACTAGAGCCAACTTCCTGGCTTGGAAGCTGGTCCTGCTATGCTCTCTGTATGATCCTGGGAAAGGTCACTAGTGCCCACCTGCCTATCTTCTCATTTGTAACCCGGGCATAGAAATAGTAGCTGTGGGCTGGGGAGATGCTCAGCCAATATGGTGCCTGCCACACAGGTGTGACGGCTTGAATTCAAGTCCCTATGCCCTGTGTAAAAGCCAGATGCTGTGCCATGGATTTGTGACCCCAATACTGGGTAAGGGAACAGAAACAGGCAGAGCCAGCCCAGCCAAATTAACGAACCCCAAGTTCAGTGAGTGACTCAGACTCTAAAAGAATAAGGTAAAGGTGATTGAAGAAGACACCCAAAGTTGAAATCAGCACCCCAAAATATGCACATGAACCCACATTAGTGCACGCGCGCGCACACACACACACACAAGAATGCACACATATAAACAGTACCTACCTTGTGAGATGTCTAAGAATGCATTTACCTAATGTAAGTAAAATAGTTAGAGAGTAGTTGGCGAACTATAGGTTCTAGATACTGTGATTACTACAGCCCACAGGACACTATTGTGGTCAAGAGATGTTTCTGAGGAAGCTGAAGTCTACAATAAAAGTAAGATATTTCACACTGAGTCATCAAACCTGCAGACTAGGACACAGCCTTTTCCGGGCCATTCCTGACTTTGGTGGCATTGCCCCTGACCTGTTGCACTTACCACAGCTATGTTGATGTCTTTCTTAAATTCTATCAAGCATTTGGCTACTGCATGTGTACTGTATTTGCAAGAAAATACAGAATCGCAGAGCAATAGCCTAAGTGTGTGTATCTCTTGATATTTGTATTGTTTATATTTATGAAATTTTCAAAGAATAATTAAAAGATATTCTATTTTTTTAAGATATTCTATTTTTTAAAGAAAGAAAGCACTTACTTTATTCCCAGCCTGGAGTTTCTGCCAAGCTGAGACAAATTCCTTAGACTGTCAAATGTCTGCTTAGTAAATAAGCTATAAAATCTATTTATCAATCTCCATGCACTATATCTGCAAAAGTAATCATGGAATTATGTGGAAGCATCTGCAGAAATACACTGACAGAGTTACAATAAAGACTGTATTCTTGGCATTGCCGGTGAGGGGCCACATGTGTAGCATCACCGTGATCCGAATGAAGCTGGGATTTATCCCGCTTGCTTCTGGTACTTTATTCAGACCAATTTGTAAAGCATCCTTGTTTAAGTAACTTCCTCTCTCTCTCTTTCTCCCCCTCCCTCCCCCCCCGTCTGTCTCTCTCTCACACTCTTGTGTGTCTGTGTGTGTGCACGTGCACATGCCTGTCTCTTGTGAGTCTATCTCTCTCTCACTCTCTATGTCTCTCCTCCCACTCTCTCCTCCATTCTGTGTGTGTGTGTTTGTGTCCCTTCTCTTTCCCCCCTCTCTGGATGTGTCTGTCTGTCTCTCTCTTTCTCTGTGTGTATGTCTGTCTTGTGTGTGCGTATGTGTGTGTGCATATCGCATGTGAGTGCATGCATCTGTGTACACTTGTGGAGGCTGTCAGGTGTCCTCCGTCATTGCTCTTTGTCATACTCCTTTGAGGCAAGGTCTCTCCCTGAAACTGGAGCTATTGCTTTCTGGCTAGCTTCACACCCAGCAAGCCCCCGTGATCTTCCTTTTCTTCCCCTCTCCCAGTGCTGTGGTTACAGGCACATGAGACCACACACAACTTGTTACCTGGGTGCTGGGATCTGAACTCGGTTGAACATGGTTTACAGCAAGCACCCATAAGGGAGCCATCTCTCTAGCCTCTGGTTTCCTTTCTCAGCCTTCATTACCTGGAAGGAGTGAAAACCATTTAGGCATTATACCAAAAGCAATAACGAGTTCACAAGCATAAACAAAGAATAGAGAAATCTTTATTTTTTCATGTAGATTCCTGATGGCAGGCTGGCTTGGAAGTTTGCAGGGTTCACATCAGTGAGAGGAGCAGAAGGGAGATGTAGGCAAAGCTAAAGGAAGCTGAACTACTGTGAGGCCTGATAGCCATGGCCCCTCCTCTGTCCTTCATTCATTAAAATAAAATCACAGAGGCCACCAAAGTAGATGGTTTACTATAATCCAGTTGTTTGGTTAATTTGGGTGTCGTTTGGTCTTGCTTTGTTTTCTTTTGTTTAAGACAGGTTCTCTCTATTCAGCAGTCTGGACTCAAGCTCAAAGCAATTCTCCTGCCTTGACCTCTGGGGAACTAAGATTACAGGTGAATGCCGCAACACCCAGCTAGCTTTAACTTTGGACTCAACGCCTCTTTCTTTGCTGCTATAGAACCTCAAGGACTGAATGAGGCTTCACCGGGCTTGGGTCATCTGTACCTACACAGGCTCCAGGTGGGCATTTGCAGTATAACCACCAGAAGGTGCACTTGGCAAAGAGAGAAAGACAATGCATAGGACGCCCCGAGACAGATGTCTTCCACTTCCAGGCCCCAAGCAGCTACCAAGACGAAAGGTGGTGCCGGACAGAAGCCCCAGGCCTCTGAGCTGAAGGCCAGCTGACTTTCAGGCAGTCTCTAAATTCACTCCTGCTGGGGCTTAACATCCAGCTTGAACCACCCCAAGCACAGACCTAAAGACGAGGGCTCTTGTCCTCAGACACCCACTTCATAGCCACTCTTGAAGCTCTTTCTTTGTTGAAGAGGCTTTGGGGTAGCTCCTAAGGTCCCTTTCTTCTTCTTGAACGCTCCAAGTCTTGTGAGGAGATGGGCACTTAACTCCAGAGCCTCCCGCTAGGAGAGAGAAGTTAAAGTGGCAGCAAGGGTTTTACAAGGGGATTATTTGAAGGATGGGGAAAAAAAACGATTAAATCCCACCCTGGCCCACTTCTCTTGCTAAGTGACTCAGGAGTGTGCAGAGAAAGGGAGGAGACAATTCAAAGCCAACATACTGAGCACTAACAGCTACTAGGAAACCAGTTCCGAGTGTCCTCATGCAGGGTAACTGTTTTTCTTCGCTGCGGGGCAGGTCTCCACAAATTAGCTGAACACTACTTGATAAAACACGGGGAAATTCACTTAAAATACTCATTAGCTAATTTGAATGCCCTGTGGCTCCAGATTAACCACCATCTAAAGGACACACTGTCTTTACACGCCAGTAATCTCTCAAGAGAACAAAGAATAGAAATCACTTCTTCAAATTCAATTCATACACAACATGTTTTACCTAGAAATAACCTAGAGGTGTGGTAGACACACCTGGAATCCTAGCACTCAAGACGCCCAGGCAGGGGGTTGGTAAAGTCAAGGCCAGCCTGGGCTACTTAGGGGGCTCTGTCTCAACAAACAAGTAAGCAAGCAAGCAAGCATTAAAATGAAACTCGGTATAGCAACCATCTGAATGTCCATAGGTTAGAAGCTGGAACTCATAATTTGATGTCACACGTCTTCGGGAACCTAGAAGGAGGCACTTACACAGTCTCTTCATAACTGAAGCACAGACACCGAAACCTGGGCGACTAGTAGCAGTGAGCTGACAGTTAAGTTGGCTTGGCTTCTCCATGCAGATATTAACACAGATGAGGAACAGCGTGTTGAAGCAGCAAAGACTGGACCCATATGCAAAGGTGGAAAGAAGAACCCAGTAAGTGAAAACCAAGGGACAGCAAGCTATGCAGTTCAGAACTGCAGCCACGAGGATGAGGGAAAGGGAAGGTGGAGGATATATGTCGGGACACAGGGTTAGGGACATGTTCATGACATGCCTAGTGGTGAAAAGTATCACCCAGGCGCTAAAGAAACCTAAAGATGGTTAGAGTAAGATTTGCTCACCTTGGTGGCAGCCCTCTAGGCTGTCGGAGGGAAAGAAGGACCCAGAGAAAGAAGTGGCATAGGCTTTGGTTTCCATGGTGATGACTAGACTGTTCCCATCAGATCATGGACTTCAGAATAGGGAGGAGGGTACGAGAGCACTCTCTCCAGTCTTTCCCGGCTCCTGGTGTTTATGCATTCATACGCATAACTCTCAGGAAGTGTGGAGCATTGTTCATTTTATTGGAGATTTAGAAACCAAAATGGGACCAATCTAAATAGACATTATGTTCAAAAGACTGTGTTTCATTCTGGAAGTATAAACCTGAAGGATAATCTACATAAACATTGCTTTATTGGTGCCCATGAGAAGATGAGCTTTGTGAGCAAATTCTATTTGGAAATGTATTATCATTCTCTGTTGGGGCACAAGAAGAAAAATAACCCTTGTTTCTAACAAAGTGACTTCTGCTTCTCCTTTGCTTACATGAAAGAAAAAAAACGCAAAACTCATTCTATTTAATCAACAGCTCAGCGCTGCTTTCCGAGCTTTTCCCATCAGACCTGTGGGTCTGCTTCCCGTGTGCTGTTTTTATGGCACACGGCACTGTTCGGGGCTCCTTTCTTTCTGACCGTTAGTGTCTCTCATCACCTCTTTCCATCCTCCTGTCTCACTGCACCCTCACCAGGGCGAGGACCTGTGACTGTCACTAGACAGTCCCCAGCAGGACACTGACAGCTGTGAAGAAGTCCTAGGAGGCGCTGGAATCCGACATGCTGGGCTTAAGTCTGCCTCCCATCTGCCAGCAAGGTGGCCTGGCACCACCTACTTCTCTAACCTTAATTTTTCCCATCTGTAAAATGAGACTAAGTTAGTATGGTTTTCTTAGTGTTTGTGTGCAGATAAAACTAGGTAATATACATCAAGCTTTCAGCAAGAATCCTTGCTGAGACTGTGGAAATCAATAAGACTCTCCCTCAGGTCATACCCTATTCCATGGTTCCCACTCTAGATCCGAAACTTTTGGGACTAGCTAGGCAGTTCCCTCTGTTCCCATCTTGAGGACACTGAAGAAGAGTATTCAGAATATTTGTTCAAGTCCAGCATTGGTGAGGACTTTGGGGAGTAGCTGAGGCTCTTCAGATTCAAGGATACAATTCCCATTGCTTTTTCCTCAGTACAAGCCCATCAACCTTGGGAAAGGTTGTTCAGCTCAGACCCTCAACTTTGGTTCTGTAAAGTGTTACTGCAAATACCCACTTCACAGAAACCTGTGCTCGTCATGTTGCTAGTGCATGTGAAGACTGCCTTGAACAGGAAGGAGTACAGAGCACAATACATGCTCAATAAATATCAACTGAACATGAACATGAATTAAACATCGCCTGCCAGCCTCACTTTCTTAGAAGTTAATAGCAACTTAGTTACTGGTATGTCCTATGAGGTCATTTATTAAAATCATGGGATAGAAGACTCTTCATTGGCATGACAAAATGCTCCTGATCTTTTATTTAGTGGAAAGTATTTTACATCCGTGTTGCTCTTTTTTAAGCTATGCATATTCATAACTACAGGAAAAAGATCTGGGATTTTGGCAAAATACTAACCATGATTATCTGTCACTTTTGGCTGTATAAAGGGAAGAAGGGTGGAGATTCTCTAGTTTCCATATTCTGCATAAAACATGAATCTTTCTTTTCCTACTTGGGGTCAGAAAATAAATATAAAAATTTAAAGACAGCTATGGTAATAAAAAGTACGGTCTGATGAGTCTTGACTGAATAAATCTGGCAAAGGATGCAGAGCCCCGAGCACAGCAGGGAGTTAGTGCACAGAGTGAGGATGGGGAGGGAGGTTGGGGTCAGAGAGAGGACAAGCTTCAAGTCAGAGCTGGGACTCCTTGGGAAGGAGCCTGTCCCCTCAGAGCAGAGCGTGTGCAGCTGGAACTGAAGGATGCCTGGCCACAGGCTAAGTTCATGGTAGAATCGATGGGCTTCTGAGCTCAGGAGGCATTGAACCACCCTGCCCTTTCTATCTCAGATCATAGAACGGTTGATTTACACACTGGCTTACACAAAAGTTAAAGAACGGCCTAATGGCTCTCTCTCTCTCTCTCTCTCTCTCTCTCTCTCTCTCTCTCTCTCCCTCCCTCCCTCCTTCCCTCCCTCCCTCTCTTCTATGACTTTCAAGGAGACTGATTTACTTTCTTCCAGTGAGTAATAAACCAGAAGCTGTCGCCACTAGATGGCATGCCCCAAACACTATTTAACTTTGACACTGGCAGAGAAGTCAGCTGGGGAACCTGCAGCTACCTTTCCATCAAAGCAACGTCAGTGGGGCCAGATGGAGACTACTGAAGGTTTTCAGTTTCTTCCTGTTGAAAATAAAGGGCATCGAGGAAAGCCACACCATTGCCACCCTACATCCTGCCCTGATCCCAGCAAATGTTCCTCTCTAGAGTGACAAACTCTGTGTGTGTCTCAAAGGCACATCAGAGAGTCCCATCAGGAGGCCTTTGTCTTCCCCTCTCAGGGCCTATAATCAACAATTACTTTGCTAATCAAAATAAATGTCCCCTATAATACTCCCCAAGGCAAAAGTAGATCTCTGGTGTCATCAAAGGATAGCTAGATACATCCTAGGATACATCCTAGATGTAAGACTGGTGTTAGCTGAACTATGATGAGAAGGGTCCCCATCCAGGGTCTGTTATATTTGAAAGATAAAAATGGTACCCAGACCCCAAAAAATCTATACTGACCTTGGTGTCTCTTTTAAACATCGGTGCTACTTTCTTTTAGGACCTCTGTGTTAAGATTCTGTTGATTGAGCCTCACATGGGTTTCTCCCCGCACCCCAGTGTTCTCTTTGCCTAAAGCTCCATACTTTTAGTTATCCTACAAAATGGGTTGGGGTCCAAGCATGGTGAGGGACACCTGTAGCCTCAGCCCTTAGAGCAGTGGTTCTCAACTTTCGTAATGTGGCAACCCTTTAATACAGTTCCTCATGTTGTAGTAACCCCCCAACCATAAAAAGGTTTTCATTGCTACTTCATAACTGTAATTTTGCTACTGTTATGATTCATAATGTTAATATATGATACAGAAGATATCTGATATGTGTCCCATAAAAGGATCATTCAAGCCCCCCAAATGGACCACGACCCACAGGTTTAGAACCACTGCCGTAGTGCTGTGGCAGAAAAATTGCCGAGTTCAAGATAAAATCCCAGGCTACACAGTAAGATCCAAGCCAGTCAGAGATACACAGCAACACCTTATTCGACAAAAACAAAGACATATAAGATATGGGGTGGGTAGGGGTAGATTATAGTGGCACATTCAGGAAGTATAGGACCAGAACGGGTTGTTGAACTTGAGGACACTGAATTGGTGACCCACCAAAGCTCGCAAAACTCTTAACACCTTTCTTTTCTTTCCTTCCTCCTTCTCCTTCTTCTTTCTTGCAAAACAAGGTATTCTTTTTTTAACCAAGAAGTAAAACAAAGTAAAGCAGTTCCTCCTTGAGTACCTGAACTAACCTCCACCCAAACTGGGCGGCCTAGGCCTGATGCTGCATGGTCTTCTCCTCGGACACTGTCCTCCAGATTCTGAGAGATACGAAGTGTGGACTCAAAGCCAGCTTCAATGGGGCAGGGACTGTACTCCCCATACCACTGGGACAGTGCCCAGGGAAAGTGAGTTCCCGGGGTATCTATGCTGGGCTCTGAGCATTTTAAAATTAGAATCTAGAGTGATTGGAGAAACAATTAAAAGAGAACCTGAAAACAGTAAATGTGGCCTTGAGTTGTCTGCTGTAAATCTCTGGTGATGAAATTTAAAGAAATGCAGGCACTTGGTACTGCTGACCAACAACTCTAAAAGGAAGGACTTGGGGAGTCTTTGAAAAGCAAAATAAGGATCGCGCTTTGGATCCACAGCACCCCAATCAACACTAGGTGGACGTGGTACCCTGCCTATAGTCTTAGTGCCTCTGCAGCAGAGACAGGGGATCCCTGGAGCAAGATGGCTAATTTATTGGCCATATCTGTGAGCTCGGGGTTCAGTGAGAGTTTCTGTTTTAGTGAACAAGGTGGGAAGTGGTCAAGGAAAACTTTCACTTTGAACCTCTTGTCTCCACATAACTGGACACAAGTGTACACCCCACATGCAAACATGTATACACACATGACATACATGTGTGCATGCAAAAACACCCAAATGTTTGGGCATTTCTCAGATGCCCCTTTATTTAAAGAAATAAAATATAGGGGATGAGTAAATAGAAGGGCAAGTTTGTTTGTGTGTTTTGTTTCTTGTGACAAGGCCTGGCTGTAAAGCACAATGGCCCGAAACTCCATGGGTATCCCAAACTGCCCTCAAATGTATGGCAATCTTCCTGGTTCAGTCACCAAAATGCTGAGATTATTATAGGTGAACCACCACATCTGGCTAAGAACACATTTTTTTTTAACAAACATACAGTTACATACAAAAGGATAGCACCCCTTTCAATGCAGTTGCTGGTCACTCCTCCTGGTAATGTAAGTCATTTTGGTAAGGTAAGCACGTTAGGGCAGCGTTTGTGCTTCATTTTCATGATCTATGGTGGTTCTCGTCCTTCCTAGTGCTGTAACCCTTTAACACAGTTAGTTCCTCTTGTTGTGGTGACCGCCAACCCTAAAGTTATTCTCGTTGCTACTTCATAACTGTAATTTTTCTACTGTTAAGAATTGCAATCTGATAAAGCCAGCCACACTGAACCTTATAGAAGAGAAAGTGGGAAATACACTTGAACGCATTGGCACAGGAGACCACTTCCTAAATACAACACCAGCAGCACAGACACTGAGAGAAACAATTAATAAACGGGACCTCCTGAAACTGAAAAACTTTTGTAAAGCAAAAGACATGGTCAACAAGACAAAACGACAGCCTACAGAATGGGAAAAGATTTTCACTAACCCCACATCAGACAGAGATCTGATCTCCAAAATATACAAAAAACTTAAGAAATTGGTCACCAAAAGAACACATAATCCAATAAAAAAAATGGAGTACAGACCTAAACATAGAACTCTCAACAGAGAAATCTAAAATCGCTGAAAGACACTTAAGGAAATGTTCAACATCCTTAATCATAAGAGAAATGTAATTTAAAACAACTCTGAGATTCCATCTTATACCTGTAATGGCCAAGATCAAAAACATTGATGACAACTTATGCTGGAGAGGCTGTGGGGAAAAGTGAACACTTCTGCATTGCTGGTGGGAATGCAAGCTGGCACAACCCCTTTGGATGTCAGTGTGGCAATTTCTCAGAAAATTAGGAAATAACTTTCCTCAAGACCCAGTGATACCACGTTTGGGTATATATCCAAAGGATACTCTATCATGCCACAAGGACATGTGCTCAACTATGTTCAAAGCAGCTTTGTTTGTCATAGCCAGAACTTGGAAACATCCTAAATGCTCCTCGACCAAAGAATGGATAAGGAAAATGTGGTACATTTACACAATGGAGTACTACATAGCAGAAAAAAATAACAACAGCTTGAATTTTGCAGGAAAATGGATGGAGCTAGAAAACATTATTTTGAGTGAGGTAGACACAGACCCAGAAAGACAATTATCATATGTACTCACTCATAGGTGGTTTTTAAACATAAAGCAAAGAAAACCAGCCTACAAACCACAATCCCAGAGAACTTAGACAACAATGAGGACACTAAGAGAGACTTACATAGATCTAATCTACATGGGAAGTGGAAAAAGACAAGATCTGAGTTAATTGGGAGCATGGGGACCTTGGGAGAGGGCTGAGTGGGGGAGGAGAGAGTCAGGGAGGGGAGCAGAGAAAAATGTAGAGCTCTATAAAAATCATTTAAAATAAGAATTGCAATGTGAATATTTGATATTTCTGATAACCCCTGTGAAAAGGCTGTTCAACCCCAAAAGGTCCGCAACCCACAGGTAATGACAATATCTACCCAGCAATGCCTTTGAATGAGGTAGCGTATGTGAAAACACATGGTGGTTCTGGTGGAGAGAGGATGTAGGCACAATGTTGGTAATCATAGATTTGTAGCAGGCACAGTAATATGTGCCTTATGAGCTCAAAGGGACTACTTTAACAGTAGGGAACCTCTATAGAGCGCCGACTTCCATTAGCTTGCATGTGCCTTCTGGTATGTTCATCTTCTTAGGTGACATGTTTTCCAAAGAGCTCCTCCAAGCTGTGCAAATATTCAAACAGTTTCTGCGTCTATGGTCTTAAGTCAATGTACAAATACACTAACATTAGCTCAGGTCTCAACTCTCCCTAGACACATCAAATTGTATGTGTTCTGTTAATTTACAATTAAACATATGAGGTTAAGGTAATCATTTTAAGACTGATAAAACAATTCTAATTAGTCAGGGACTAAAATAGATCTACTCAATCAATCCAATAATTGTCAGGCAATGATTTGGAGCTTCTAGGCTTGGGTTACCCACCAGACATCAAGGGGTGATATTTCATTTATATGTTAATAAATAAAAAAGCTTGCTTGAAATTAAGAGAGTAAAGCAGATGCACTGATCAGCCTTACAGACCCAGGCACCTTTAATCCAAGTAACAACACTAGTTTACCATAGAGACCAGAAGGTAGTGGTGCACATCTTTAATCCCAGCCCTAGAGAGGAATATAAGACTGGAGAAGACAGCTCTCAGACACAGTCTCATTCTGAAGTTCCTGGAAGCAGGGTCACCATTTCAGACTGGGGTAGAGGTAAGAGCCAATAGCTGGCTGCTTTGGTTTTCTGACCTCCAGGTTGATCCCCAATTTCTGTCTCTGGGTTTTTATTACTTGTACTACAGGTGAGTCACATAGATAAAGCAGGTAGACAGGCAGTGCTTAGATTCTTAAAACAACTTTATGCTTATGGATGCATACGTACATGTGCACACAGAGAGAGATACAGGGGCAGAGAAAAATAGAAGAGAGAGAGAGAGAGAGAGAGAGAGAGAGAGAGAGAGAGAGAGAAGAAAACAAACATCTTCTAGAAAAACACCTAAGATACTGGCAATCACAGTAGACTCTGGAACATAACCATGATTTACTCTTTCGCACTATTTGAGTTGCCAGTGCAACTCAAACCTTTACATAAACCAAGAAATTGCAAGGTTTTTCATTTCTATATTTTATAATAACTATGTGAAATCTTTACACTTACCAGTTCCCTTAGGAAGAAAATTAAATCATTCACTCCAACATAAAACTTTTACCGATCCCAAGCCATCAATTACTCCTAATTCTTCTTGTACATACACAATAACAGCTGTACAATCAATCAAGCAGCCCACGTGTCATGGTGATAGCCTGTTAAAATGCTTGGCTAAATGAACTTGATAGTGGAGGGGTTATCAGGATCTCACCATCTGGCTGAGCAACCATTTCCAAAGCTGGTGAGCAGACTCTGCAGCCAGGCAGCAGAGTGGTCCAGCATCCCCATTCATCAGTAGTGTGTCCCACTAAGCAATGACCTTCCACTGTAAACACTGAGATGTGTTTTCCTCTCTGAAGCTCATTGCTATGTGCCCAGCTTCAGGGGCCAAGATGCCCTTCAGCTTTAACCTTGCCAGGGAATCCATCAGTGCATCAGGAAGCATTTATTAATCATCTCCCACATTCAAGGAACCATGATAAATTCTTTAGAGCATGCCAAGAAATAGAAGAGGTGGCTTCTAACCCATAAGAGTTTATTATCTCGTTGGAGAGGTGGAATACATAACCACTCAAAAGGTAGAATCATACAAGGCAAGAGATTGAAAGTTGAAAAATTCAAAAGTGGAGGCGGAAACGGAGTGACATTTATAAAGTGGTTGTGCGTAGTGCTGGACACCTGTCATACACACTTCACTCAGTTCACCGTGCCAGGCCTCTCCTGCCTCCACTTTATAGACTATTTACAAGGCTTTCATTGCAATGGCTTGCTTGTCATGGGAGGCACCATCAAATCTGGCATAGCAGGAAACTGTAAGCTCCTTTCTTCTGCCTCTGGAGGCTGCTCAAGGTATGGATTGAGAAGGACCAGAGGAGCCATATACCTGGTGGACAAGGAGCCCGTGCTGGCCCTCTAGATGTGATACTGGTGGTCATCCGTCTTCTCTTGTGTTTCTCATATTGACTAATAAATGTCTCAGGGATAACCTCCCTGCATTGCTTCACGTGAATAAGGATGCCTCAACTTTGTTCTTTGTCCCAAACCCGGCACCCGGCCCATTAGCAGATCCTCTTGTTTCTTCTTTCTCATCATAGGAAATGTGTCCAGAATCCAGCCACATCACTGCCCCCACTGCAACACCCTGCCCAGTTTCACCACTACTTCCCTGTGTGGTTACCATGACCTCTTCACTGGTTTCGGCTTCTTCACTCACCTCCTAGAGTCTATTCTCAACAGAACGCAGAGCACTCGGGTTAAATGATGCACCAACAACAAGCCCCTCGAGGAATCCTCTCCCAGGTCACCAGCTGTCCCACAGAGCCTACAGATCTTGCCCACCATCTCCTCTGACCTCTTGTTCTCACCACTCCCCACCACACTCAGTTCCTTTCATCCTCTAAGCAGGGCACTTCTGAAGGGACTCTGGCCAGCAGGAGCATGGAAAAGGGGGCTCTTGCGGCCTTGCCCTCCTCTCCCATTCTAATTTCCTTGCTAAAAACCCTTAGATTACATCCCTAAAGCTACCACCAAGGTCTGTTCCCTTATTTGGCCACATCCTCCTCCTAAGTTTCAGCTACCAAAGTATTGAAGTCCAGCAATCAGAAGTCCCCTTTGACTCATATAGTTAACATGCCCAATTAAAAGTAAACACCTCATCCTAGCATGGGGTTTTCCCTTTGACCTTCATAAACTGTCACTCTCCTATGTTCTGCATCCGTCTTCTCTCTATCCACAGGCAGTCTTTTGTCCCCTTGGGACAAATATCCCTGCCCACTTTCCCTTGCTTCTTTCCCCTTCTCCCTTGGCCTCTATCTCCTGTCTTTGTCTCTTATTCCATTCCCTCTGTCCCTCTGGGGCAAATAAATCTCCTTTGTGCTGAGAACTTGATCTTGGGGGCTCCTGAACCTATATTTTTCCTTTCAACCTCCCTCCTCTTCTTCAGGGTGATTGGGCTTTTTACAACCATTCTCAAGGTATCCTCCCTCAGATAGTCATGTGATGCTACTCACCTCCTCTATCCCTTCCAGGTCTCAGCTCAAATGCTTTTTTTTAATGGGGCTGTTTCTATTCCTGTTTCAATCCCTGCCCTGCCAGCCAGACTTACTGTGTGTCATACATGGTTACTGTCCACCTTTTCCCACTACAATGCCAATTGTACGAGGGCAGGGATTGTTTTCCTTCACCACTAGGACCTCAAATGATGCCAAGGCCAAGCTGATACACAGAGAGGGGGGAAAATGAGCAAATCTATCTGATATCTTGGACTTGAATAAGAATTTTTGGGTTTTCATTTTGTTTTGTTTTTCTGGTTAGTTTGTTTTAGTGCTTGGGGAATGTGTTGTTTGGTTTGGAGGTGGTAGTTGTTTTTGTTTTGTTTTTGGTTTTTGATCTTTATTAAGGACTGCTAGAACAAAACTACTTGCTAAGAGAAAAGTATTAAAACAAGCTGTAGAATTTCCAATGCATTACCTCTTGCATTTTAAAACTCATGCTTGGAACCAGAGAGATGGCTTAGCAGGTAAAGGTGCTTGCCACAGATATAGCCTGAGTTAGAACATCACAACCCATATGGTAGGAGAGGACTGATTCCTACAAGTTGTCCTCTGACCACTACACATGAGCAGTGGCATACTCTACACATGAGCTATGGTTCACTCTACACATGAGCTGTGACACACTCTACACATGAGCTGTGACACACTCTACACATGAACTGTGACACACTCTACACATGAGCTGTGACACACACGCTACACATGAGCTGTAACACACACTCTACACATGAGCTGTGACACACTCTACACATGAGCTGTGACACACACTCTACACATGAGCGGTGGCACACTCTACACGTGAGCTGTGGCACACTCTACACATGAACTGTGACACACTCTACACGTGAGCTGTAGCACACACTACACATGAGCTGTGACACACTCTACACATGAGCTGTGACACACACTCTCTCTTTCTTACACATAATAAATGTAAAAAGAACAAGTAAATAAAAACAAGAGTATGTTTGAATTTATTGAATACCATCTCTGTTCTACAATTATAAATACTATAATTACCTATATCACATCCATAATAATTTATCATCATAAATTATAATTACAAATATTTTCAATTGCATAATAAAATCTCTAGAAAATACACACTAAATTATTAGTGTGGTAGTGCCGTGAGAGGTTTGGAGACAACTAACTTTTACTTCACATGGCTGAGCTCTCCCTCCATATGAAGAACAAATTTATGCAACAGAACAGTATTTTCTAATGTAAAAAGAGCACTAGGTTTGGTGGTGGAGGCCTTTACACCTAGCAGAGAAGGTCTCGGAATTCAAGGCCAGCCTGATCTACATAGTGAGCTCCAGAACAGTCCAAGCTACATGTTAAGACCCTGTCTCAAAATAACATCAAAAAAGAAACAAAAAACCACCACCAACAAAACAAACTGGGCGCTGGTGCAGCTTCTACTGAACTTTTTCCATCTTTGTTTCACTTCTCACAGAATGGTTTCCTCAAATTTGGAACCTGGATCATCTGAGCAGCTTGGCTTCTTGGGAATCATTCTTGGTTCTCATCTGAGAAACTGTCTCAGATGTCTCCACTGTCCAGACAACTCCGGGTTGCATTTTCAATGTTTCTAGTTCCCACCAAAACAGTTATGAAATAAGAAATACTGTGTAAAAGATGGTCACACTCCCCATTTGGGGGCCTATCTTTATATCCCACACATTCTTAAGATTCCTATCTCCTAGGCATCTGGGATTTCCACATCACTGCCCACCACCATGATGCAACTGCCCTTGACAGGCCGCAGACCAACACAACAGAGATGCTGTGTCTCCTAGTTTCACAACACAGTCTTTCCCCTTCTGATGGGCGGATGCCCAGCAAGACTGTATGAAGGATGCTCGGGAGCTGAAATGGCCCCACCCTGGGAGGAGAGGACACAGCATGTAGGGCCTGCTGCCCCTGTGTGTCGTTCTATTGGGCAATGTGGACAGTGGTTCACAAGGCAAGACGCCCTCCACCCCTAGTATGTGAACCGGGTGCCTTGGCTTCTCCGTGAGCATGCCCTTTCCTAGGCTGGGTGGCACAGGAAGTTGGCTGGGTGGGAGGAGGCATTGAGTTGTGGGGTGACAAAGATCTGCTCCACCCTTCACCCAAGACACTGGCTCAGAACATGTTTTCCTCTTCCTCGCCAGCCCTGCACCTGAGTAACTGACTTGACTGGAGTTTACACTCATGTTTTCGTATTGGAAACATGTCGGGTGTCGGAGTTAACTGCTGACCTCCCACGGTGCACACAAGGAACGTTATAGCATGATCAGCTTTTGTTCATCAAGTCATGCCCATGGAAATAAACTAGATAGCATCTCCCTTTCCCCTCCTCCACATACACGTGATTTTTGATGGTGACAGTAATAACCAGAGTACACGGTTTCATTTAATAGTTGGTGGAGGGTATCACCTTGCTAAAACTTCTTAGACAATTTAAAAACATTTACCACAGTCAGGTGGTGGTGATGGCACACACTTTTAATCCCAGCACTTGAGAGGCAGAGACAGGCTGATCTCTGGGAGTTCGAGGCCAGCCTGGTCTACAAGAGGGATTTCCAGAAAGAGGAGAGCTGGAGGAGATCAGAAAGGAAGAGATTTTGTCAACAAGTCATGGGGAAGTGGGTTGTACAGTATGGAGGAGAGGTTTATTGGAGGGGAGCGGGATCCAGAGGCTGCCTCTGAGAGAGGGTGGAGGGGAAAACAAGCAGGGAGAGAGGGCACTAGCATTTAATAAGGGCATACAGTGCATGCGCATAGGAGCATACAAGACTGTGGTAACTAGAGATGTATCACATCTTGGGGACTGATGATGACGTGTCCTACTATTGCTATGTCCCTGAGGGCAGATTGGAGGATGGAGTGCCTGGTTGCTTACAATCAGACTTGGGACCAGAAGCTAGGATGCTATCTATCTTTTCCTGGCTTCTTTCCCTCAGAGCTTGTAGCCATCCGTTAACGAGTCCCATGGTCCCCACATTCAGAATATACACCAAATCCACCTGTGCGTCAACCTCTCCCCACTTGCCTTTCTCATGCACTTCCAGAATGATTCTCCAGAATCCACAGTGTCCATCCACAGTCCATTCTACGCAGCAACTAGTAATCATTTTAAAAATAAGATAAACAAATCAAAAGGCTTGAAACCCCTGACCACCGTGCAAAGTTATGCATGAGTGATAAGATGATGGACTATCCTTCTTTTATGCTAGATTTTTCTTTATGGTTTGTCAAATGTCTAAGAATAAATACATCTCATTTTTGCCAATAAAATATTTAAATGTTTTTAAAAAATTGAAATATAGATTTTAACCTGGAATATAAGAAGTTTGTCTTATATTTAAACTAATATCCAATAAGCTAGAGGGAAGAGTAAATTCCAAACCTCTAAAAGCCAGTGCAGGGAACAGTGAAGGGTTATCCCAAGTCAAGGAAGCAAATACACAGTATATGATTTATTTATTCTTCATTATTCTCTTATACATTATATCCCAATCACAGTTTCTCTTCCCTCTACTCCTTCCAGTCCCTCCCAACCTCACCTCTCCCTCGTATCCACTCTTGTGTCTCCCTTCTCCCAGGGACAGCCACTGTACACGGCATAGCAAGCTACCATAATACTGGGCACAAATCCTCATATCAAGGCTGCAAGGGGCAATCCAGGAGAAGGAAAAGGGTCCCAAGCCCAGGTAAAAGAAACAGACACCCTTCACTCCAGTCCCCAGCCCCACCCCTGTTCCCACTGCTAGGAGTCCCACAAGAACATCCAACAACACAACTATAACATATATGCAAAGGACCTAGCTCATGAGCCCTGTTTAGTTAATTCTGTGGGCCATATCATATTCTCCTAGTTTCCTCAACCCCTCTGGCTCCCACATCCTTTACACACACACTCACACACATACACACACACACCGTCTTCTGTGAGGGTTCCCTGACTCTGTCTAGAATACATAGCACTTTCTAAAGCCACTGCTGCCTTTCCCAGTTCACTGAGCTGGAATGCAGTCTGAGACCCTTCTTGCCAGAGACAAAGCCGCTATCATTCAGTTAGAACTAACACTGTCTTTACATAGAATGGTTATTCTATGTAAGGGTTGCAAAGGCAAACGATTGTATTATCTTTTAAGTAAACATAATGGAACGAAGTTTAAAGTCACACTCCAGAGTGACGGTCACTTTGTTGCCACACTCCTTGTGATTCCTATAAAGGTGTGCAGGCTCTGAGAGAGGTTAGAACCACACATTACAGTGCAGGTGGGAAGCGGGCTTCAGGAGGGGCAGATTAGCCCAGAACCTGAACATAGAAGGCCACACGTAAAGATGAATTTGTTACTGTTGACGACTTTGAACATAAATAATGGTGAAATAGATGAGATCCTCAAGTTTCATAACAAAAGCCTTGTGCTCTTCGGGGGCAGGGCTTCCGGAGGCCAAACATGTTTGCTAGTTTCCATGACGACCATGAACCATCAACATCTCTCTGGCCGATTCTGAAGTAGCTTTTGTGAGGGACTTTCAGGACCACAAAGAACAGATCTCTCAACTGGCATTAGCACTTTGCGGTCACATGGGTTCAGTGTCCAGGAAAAAGGAAGTGTCCACGCAACAACCTCAGCGAGAACACTCGTTCCCTCTGCCACTCCATCTGCTTCTCCACAGGATGCTCCGTGGTGCTACTGATGTCTTAGGCTTCCTAGTGCTGCGATCTCATGGCCAAAAGCAACGTGGGGAGGAAAGGGTTTGTTTGGCTTACACTTCCACGTCACTGTTCATCAGCAAAGGGAGTCAGGACAGGACTCAAACAGGACAAGAACCTGCAGGCAGGAACTGATGCAAAAGCCATGGAGGGGAGCTGCTTACTGGCTTGCTGCCTACGGCTTGTTCAGCCTGCTTTCTGATAGAATGCAGGACCAGCAGTGTAAGGGTGACACCACCCACAGTGGTCTGGGCCCTCCCCGCATCAATCACTAATTAAGAAAATGTCTATAGGCCTACTTACAGCCCGGTCTAATGGAGGCATTTTCTTAACTGACGTTCCCTCCTCTCAGGTGACTTTAGCTTGTGTCAAGTTGACATAAAACTATCTAGCACAGATGCCATTGAAAACAATGGGAAAACCAGTCTCTGGCAGTTTAATGATGGAAATAAGCGGTGGTACCCCATATTCCCAGAAAAAAAATCCAGGTGTTACTTTAAAATTAAGGTAACATCTGACCGTATTGATGGTTCTTTCTGTAACACAGAGAGGAAGCCCCTCCTCCTCTTGCCTATGACATCACTACCCAGTCATAAGACCTCCAGTCCCTGGGTTCAGAGCACTCCATTCCACATTGCTTCGTGAATACATAACCACTCTTCCCTGTTTGCAGGGCAGACTCGAAGGCCTTCCTTGTGCTCATTGGAAGTAACTAAGGAATGATGAGCTGAAACACCAGCATGGAAACACGGCACTGATGCTTCCCCTTATTCCATGGATGGACTCTCCCCATTTTCCTCTTCATGATTACAGTTGTTGTAGAGTTCACTGCGTCCAGTGAACAGAACCAGCAGTACTAGGAGTGCCATTGGTCCTAACCGTAGACACTGGAGAAATGGAGAAATACAAAGTGTCATTTGATTGGATCAAAGAGTAAGTATGGCGTCAGTCGAATTGCCAGGTAGCTCAGCAGCAATCCAGGGTTCTATTAAACACGTGCAGATTAAGTTGGCTGTTGCTTTACCACAGCAATGGAAGCTATGTTAGACCGGGCTCACTGGCTCAGGAAGAGGGAATGGGTCACTTCCTGGGTCACTGCCTACCGTCTTCACTTAGTTTTGTCCTGCTGTCTTCATTTGGATTTCTATCGCTGTGATAAAACACCGTGACCAAAATCCACTTGTGGAGGAAAGGATTTATTTCAGCTCACAGTTCCATATCACTGTCCGTTGTCCAGAGGAGTCAGAGCAGGAACCCAGAGGCAGGAGCTAGTGCAGAGGCCGTGGAGGAAAGCTGCTTACTGGCTAGCTTTCATGGCTTTTCAGCCTGGTTTCTGGTAGCACCCAGAACCACCAGCCCATGTGGCCTATCCCCATCTATCATCAATCAAGAAAATTCCGTAGGCTTGTCACGGGACATCTTAGTGTGTGTGTGGGGGGGCATTTTCTCAGTCCGTGTTGCTTCTTGCCAAATGATTCTAGTTTGTGCCAAGCGGACATAAAGGCAGCCAGCACTCCTGTGTTACACACCTTCTGGCTATCTGGATCCTGTGAATTTCCCAGTTTTCTCAGGGCCCAGAATCAGGCGGAAGGAAAGGGGCTCCTCCAAATCGGATAAGTTGCCGAAACCAAGTTTACAAATGTTAGCATCCTGACAAGTGGGGATGAGGCCAACGGGAGAGTCCAGGCTGGGGAAGAAGAAGGAAGCTGTCCACACCGAAAGAGAACCCAGCAGAGGCAGCTGTGGGGTGAGAGGAAGCTGTGGTCACTTTCAGGGGCACTGAAACTGCCATGGTCAGAAACCGGAAGGAAGGGAACTCCCAGAGCTGACCCCTGTGTCTCAAAGGTCCTGGACCCGACCCTGCACCTATCCATCAGTCAATGCTTCCAATACCTCCTTTGGGAGGGCTCTCTGCTGCTTCTCAGAGGCCGGGTCCCCCACAATAAGCCTCTCCCCTAGATCTCTGGCCGATCCAAGAAAAATAATCCAGCCTATACCAAATCCATATCAGCAGGTCAAATGGAAATCCCTGGCTTCATATTTGAGGTCAAGATCCCAAGTCTTACTTGAATCTATTATGGTTCTGAAATAGCAGTTCTGTACCATCTTCAGGAGTGAGTCCCTAAAGACCAGCTGGAGGAAGCTGCGCACAGGACCAGGGAAGCACCACAAAGGGGCGCTGTCCGCCATGCTTGCTCTATGCCCCTTCTTCCACAGTGGTCCCTGAGCCTCAGTGGGGGCAGGGTACAGATGTGACTTTTTTTGTGGCAGAGTACTTCAGACTTATTGTCTGCATTTTGACCAGTTGTGAGTTTTTATATTAACCATCAATCCGCTGCTCAAACAGACTAATTTGAAGAAGCCCGAGAAGTATGTTAATCTAACAGTAGGAAGATATGAATTTAGAGGATCATTTGATACTATGTTCATTTAGCAGAAAAATAGTAATAGATTCACCCCTGGGACCTGTGAGCTCCTCAACCATGGATTCTTAATACCAGGCATGTGTTTCCTCCTATAAAATAGGCCTTAAATTTGCTGGGTGGTGGTGTTGCACACCTTTGATCCCAGCACTCAGGAGGCAGAGACAGGCAGATCTCTGTGAGTTCAAAACCAGCCTGATCTACAGAGCTAGTTCCAGGACAACTAGGGCTGTTACACAGAGAAACCCTGTCTCGCAAAACCAAAACAAACAAACAAATAAATAAATAAGAATGGGCCTCAACTCCAAGCAGAAAGCAGTTGGTTACTCCCACAACATTCAAGCCACTATTGCACTCATGGTCCGATCTCCCCGTGCTGATCATTGCTGCCTTTAACAGGGTGCACAGCTGGATAACTCTGTGCCTGACTTCTTCCCTCAGAAGCCTTCACAGCTCTCCCAAGACTATGAAAGCTGGCGAACAGGATGGAAGCTTCCTAGCCAGCACCAAATTGGTCTCTCCATGACCTGTGACTAATGTGTGTGGTGTCTTCAACAGCAGGGTCTTACTGCCAAGCTCCGGTGGGCAACCAAGAGCAATGCTATCCAATAACCATAAGGTCCTAAAGCAACAGGCTTCGGAGGGGCTCAATCCCTGAACCCAAATGAAAGAACGTGGGTCACAGGACACAGGATGAAGACCAATCAAGAACTCCGTGTGCAGCAGATCCCTCCGCCCCCACCGTCCTCCTCGGCCACACTCCCACGCCCAATCAAGGCAAAGCTTTATTTATTTATTTATTTATTTATTTATTTATTTATTTAAGATTTCTGCCTTCTCCCCGCCACCGCCTTCCATTTCCCTCCCCCTCCCCCATCAAGTCCCCTTCCCTCTCAGCCCGAAGAGCAATCAGGGTTCCCTGCCCTGTGGGAAGTCCAAGGACCACCCACCTCCATCCAGGTCTAGTAAGGTGAGCATCCAAACTGCCTAGGCTCCCACAAAGCCAGTACGTGCAGTAGGATCAAAAACCCATTGCCATTGTTCTTGAGTTCTCAGTAGTCCTCATTGTCCTCTATGTTCAGCGAGTCTGGTTTTATCCGAACACACTGAACCTGACAGAAGAGAAAGTGGGAAGTACTCTACAACACATGGGCACAGGAGACCACTTCCTACGTATAACCCCAGCAGCACAGTCACTAAGGGCATCATTGAATAAATGGGACCTCCTGAGACTAAGAAGCTTCTGTAAAGCAAAGGACACTGTCACTAAGACAAAAAGGCAACCCACTGACTGGGAGAAGATCTTCACCAACCCCGCAACTGACAAAGGTCTGATCTCCAAAATATATAAAGAACTCAAGAAACTAGACCGTAAAAGGCTAATCAACCCAATTATAAAATGGGGCATTGAGCTGAACAGAGAATTCTCAACAGAAGAAGTTCAAATGGCCAAAAGACACTTAAGATCATGCTCAACTTCCTTAGTGATCAGGGAAATGCAAATCAAGGCAAAGCTTTACAGCAACGACAGAAACTTACAAGAATGACAAAGTTTCCTGTGGTTCGTCATGAAATCCAAACTCCTCCTGTGGCTCGAAAGGCCTGGCAAACATCACCTGGTCATCGCGCCTGTCACTTCAGCTTCTTTTTGTTCATTCCCATGCTTGGGGAAATGCTGCACCCCTTCTCCTCTACCTGGACCTCAGGCCCAGGCTCTTCTCACTACACACACACACACACACCTCCCAAGGCCTTCCCTCATACACTCGGGCAGCAAACACTTCCTTGCTGAACTTCGCGGGCCAGGCAGCAGAGCACAATAGAAGGAGCAAAGCGCTGACCTGGAGGAGCTCCCCTTCCAGTGTGGGGAGACAGACAATATCCAAAGTCACCAGGAAAGAACAGGCTTGTCTGTCAGGCATGGGAGGAGCTAATGGGAATGGAGCAGTTCTCTGTCCAAAGATCTTCCCCCGGGTCTGTCTCTCTCTCTTCAAAATATCCACTATGATGTATGAGTTTGTAACATCTGGATTTGTTCTTTTGTTCTATCTCTCTTCTCTGCTTGAATGATGAGTCCACAAAAGCAGGGACTGTGTCTGTATGTCATTATCCCTGGGCTGGTGAGTGTTGGGTAACTGTGGAATAAATGATTCCATGAAAAAGGGGGAAAAAAAAACAAAGAAGGAAGAAGTGGGAGTGAGGAACCAAGGGAAGAAGAAAGGAAAGAAGGAAGGGAGGGAGGAAGGAAGGAAGGAAGGAAGGAAGGAAGGAAGGAAGGAAGGAAGGAACTAAGGATGGAATTAAGGAGAAAGGCATGTAAAGACAAAGGAGCTAAAGGGAAGACCAAGGAATCATAGAGCCAGGAGACAGTCAGGTGAGCGAGAAGATGGTGTCAGGGGACGTTAGCCTGGAGATGTGCGTGCATGTGTGTGTGTGTGCACACATACAAGTGTGTTGATCTAAGACTGGGAATTGTGGGAGGAAGTGCCCTGGACCCCTAAAGCATTTGACATAGAATCAACATTGAGATTTCAGTGCTGCCTTGACCTCTCAAAGGAGGAAACAGTTGCTCTGAGTGATTAACCGTCTCCCTCAAGGTTGTACACCCCGGCAGGGTGAGAGCCACAAACAGGAGCTGAGAAGCCACCCTCAGAGGGAGTGAGGATGGGGCAGAAAAACAACGGGTTCACTCTAAGGTGAATGACAAACATCTTGTGATCAGTGTGACATGAACCAAAGGGCTGGGTGCCGAAGATGGAGAGGTGTCTTCTCCAAGAGCCGCTAAGATACTGTATGATGCATCTCACGGTGGGAGAAATCTGAGGATTTTCAAGACACTCAGATCGCTTGGGGAAAACAAAGGCGACAGTCAGTGACTTTTTGGGGGAAAGAAATATCTAGATACTGAAGCACTGTGACGGGAAATGGAGATGGGGGTACTCACCGTGAGACGGAAAGGCCAGACCAAGGCAGAGAGCGTTCCGTCAAGAAAGATGAGAAGCTGCAGCCTGTATGAAGAATTAAAGGAAATTCCATTTGGCACAGGAGAGATGGGATGAGGTTCAGAGGCACAGGAAACTGAAGAGCCAAGCAGGGCTGGCTGCATTTGGACACCAAAGATAACAGGAAGCCTTTAAAGCCTGTGAGACTGTTTTAGGGAGCGCTCTCCCAGCTCTGCAACCGGCCTGGGAGGTGGCAAGGTGGAAAGCCGAAGGCCCAGGAGAGAGTGGTGATTCCGGGTCTAGGTAATGGGCAACTGTCACCTTTATGTAATTTCTAGTTTCCCATCTTCAACAAGCCAGTGTGATTTTCATAATAGGACAAAAAAAACCAAACATGTATTAAGGAAGATGAACTTTACAGCACTCTGTCTGAAAGCCAGTCAAGCCCTCTGCGAGTGTCTGCTGAGCCTGTAGCTGAAAGAGAAATCACACCCACAGGCTGGCCCACAGGCCCCAAGGCCGCCCACAGCCTTTGCACTAAGATGTGTTTTCCACAGGCCAAAGACTCAAGGCGGAGAGCAACCGAGGAAGATGCCAGACACACACACTTAGGCATATACTTGCACATGTACACACAACAAACATACTCAGACACACACACACACTTATGCATATACTTGCACATGTACCCACAACACACATACTCACACACACACACACACAAACCCACAAACTCACAAGACCACAATAAAACAAAAACAAATTCAAATACAGCTAGACGTGTTCTTCTGTTTGTGAGGAGAACTGCGAGCTGTTCTGCTATTTACTGGTGTGGGCACTTAGAAAACACGGAAAAGTGACTGCAGGTTTGCTCTATTGCGTGTGCACTGAACATGGTGCTCAGCCTGTGACCACCACATCTTTTGATCAAAGTGGGGCTTTTTAGCATTAATTTCACGTGGATATATGCACATCTCCAAACGTAACTCCCCAGACTCCCAAACCACCCAAGGAGACCAACAGTCTTTTCCCCCACATTTGACAGCCCCCAAGGGTCCTTGCTGTGTTCACCCACAAGCTGCCTAAGTTCTCTCCCTGCCTCCTCCAGTCTTGGCAGAACTAATAAATTCAGCATGTTCAAGCCTGTGAGTATTCTACTTTCCTTCCTGGGAGAAGATACCAAGATCCCTAAACTGTGACGGTCGAGATAACAAACTCTTCTATGAAGAAAATGTCCCTCTGGGGTTCAGGAAGCTGGAACAGGAGTTCTGGAAGTGATTAACAGTGCCTGAGTTCACTCTGAGTAACACTTCCTCACCTGGGGCACCAAACAGCATTGCCTTGAGATCCTTGTCTCTCACAGGAACCAAAAACAACAAATAAGATCAGCTTCTGTGAGCAGACAGCTCTCTGCTAAGCCCCAACCCAGGCTCCAGGCTAGGGCAGGGACAGCTTA
>JABTXL010004601.1:544616-603587 GCA_025134845.1 Neodon shergylaensis | reverse complement strand
GTAACAGGACCATTGGGATTGCACATATTTAGTAAAGTTAGAGAGTACCAGTTTAGACCAGGAGTCCACAAACCACAACCCACAAGCAAATCCAGTTCACCCCTTACTTTTGAATGGCCTAAAAGATAAAAATGGTTTTTGAATTTTTAAATTGCTAAACATTTTCCAATAAAACAATACTCTTTGATGGCATGCAAAAAATTGCACAAAATTCACATTTCAGTGTGTATAAAGTATTGATAAAGTATTGTTTAAACACATTCATTGAAGTGCCCATTCATTATCTGTGGTTTACATTTGCACTACGGTGTCCGGCCCAAGTCAAAACAACCGTACAGTTCACAGAGGAGTTTAGTGTCTGCTATTGGGGGACTTAAACTTTTTCTATTTGTGACCTCTTTTTTTTCTGAGAAACTTTTATACTATGCATACACACACATTATCGTATATCAAACATTTACTGATAGTAATCATAAAGACGTTTATTTTTTGTTTCCGAGTGTGTGTGTGTGTGTGTGTGTACATCTGCAGGTATGATGTGTGTAACTGGCCCCACAGGCCACACTGTGTGATGGTGCTCAGAGGACAATTCTGTGGATCTAGTTCTCTCCACTTACCTGCAGGTGGGGTCTGAGGATTGAACTTGGGTCACCATGATTATAGAGCAAGCACCTTTACCTTATAAGCTATCTTGATGGTCCAAGACAGTGAGAAGAATTCTTTGGTATACATATAATATTACCATTTATTAAAGTCGAAAGCAAATGTGCATGCTAATGAGATGGATGTGTTTCTTCACTTTTACATAAATAATTAAGTACTGGCCGCAGAGCCTCGACGATCTTTTTCTGGGTTGATCGATGTTTTTCTTTCACCGGCACTGAGAATGCTGTTACTTCCCATAAATACATAATAAAAAATGACAGGAGTATGTTTAGGGTCATTTCAAAATTGCTGGAAATCTGTCAAAATTCCGAAGCCAAATTTTTTGTTTAACACTTTTAAAATAAAATTCAGGTTAGGAAGTCATACAGCAATTTTAAAAATCAAACATTGTACCATTGCACTCCAAACAATCCAAAGATGCACTACCTTACACGCTAAGGACTGACAGTAGAAAAACACCGAAGTCTCTGTTTACCATAACTAAACCAATATGCTTTTATAAGAGCAGAAAATGTTTTACGGGCAGTAAAAAAGCTGCAATTCATATCGCAAAACAGTCTCGGATCTGAGCCAAGATGTTTCAGGCAGCACTTGGTCACGCACTACTGCCTGAGTGTTGTGCGTTCAAGGCCAAGGTTGCTCCACAGTTAAGTTATTTCACTTGGGGAAGTGCTACCAAAAGCAACTTGGGTTCACTATGCGCTTAATATTGAATTATTTTTTCTTTGTTGCTCATTTGGGAAATGTTGCCGAACTTATTTTTGAGTCCCACATTCCGTCACCCACAGTTAAGATGGTTACAGAAAACGTGTGCCATTCCCATCTTTACTCTGTCCCTTGTCACCCGCTCTGTGTGGCTTCTAATGGCACTGTGAAAAACCAATTGAGGAAGCGGGCGTTTGCAAGGACAAAGGGAAAAGGCATCCCCAGTGAGAGCTGCTGCTCAGCAGAGGCCTACACTTGCCGGAAACTCAGTGGGTAGAGGGGATGGGTGAAGAAAGGGGACCCTGTGAACAGGAAGGAGCAGCACATTGACGGTGGGAAATTGGGAGAGCAGAGCAGTGCACAGGCATCATGCAGAGACAGTCACTGCTGTGTTTGGAGAAGGCTAGCCACAGTCCAGGGAGAGGTTGGGTAGTGCTTCTGGCCTTGGTTTTCTCGTGGGAATCATGGTTGGATTCGTTTTGAGATCACTGCAAGATGAAGGGTACAACGGCATTCAAGTAGGTAGAACAGGCGGATCCTTCTCTTAGGTTCCCAAACTGCAAGTTTGAAAGGGAATTTTTATGACTAAAAGGAACCTCTAAGCTTATAAAATTAGATGATGACTCTGAACTTCTGTATGTGCATTAGGAGAGAGAGAGAGAGAGAGAGAGAGAGAGAGAGAGAGAGAGAGAGAGAGAGAAGAGGGCACATCAAGATAGTTCAGACTAAGGGTAAGAGCTCTAATCCAAGGGATTGTCCACAAGCAAGATCCAAAGCCCTTGATGTCCTCTAATTACAAGAAGGTCTCAAGAGACAGTGAACAGATATGGAGTCCCTAGGCAGGTAGATTGTTTTTGATCTTAGTTAAATTCCATCCCTTCTTCCACGGCCACTACACGCTCACATGACTGGCGTATACATTTTCCTTTTCTCAGGAGCTGAAAGGAGCTTAGTGCCAAAACGAAGCATGATACCAATCCCAAGGGGTCTCTAACAGCGAGATGGAGATGCAGGAAACTTATTTCCACAAACTGCAAAAAAATGAAAATATCAGGTAGCATTGATACAAAGCATTGTCTCGTGCATCCATAATTCAGTTTCCTAAAAAAAAAAAGGTGGGTGGGCTAAGAAACGGTGCTTGTTTTTTTCAGCTCTTGGGGCTGCTGTGGAAAAGCAATTGTCTCTTCTGTTTCTTTGTGTTTCCTGCTCACTAGAGGAAATCGTGCTGGAAGCAGCCTCATCTGAGGCCCAGCAAGGAACATCTGCCCCGCATTGGTGTCTCAGTGAGATACCAGCTCAGCTATTGCATATGGCACCTTCCTGCTTGTGACCAAGGAAATAAATAAGGTGTTGCCTGACTCTTTAAACTACCATGCAGGGTTTTCATTAAAAATTAGTGCACTCAGATTTTCCAGCCCACCCAGGAACATAAGTGGGATCTTAAGGACAGTAAACCAGACAGGCAGATGCAAGAGAGACCGACATTCCCTGCCTGGCTGTTTTGCAATCCCAAAGGTTTCTGCGTGTGATAGCATTTGTTCAACACCTCTTTGTGAAAGCCCTCTCCCTCCCAACCTGTCCTCCACACCCATCTCTCCCCGTATCATCAGACACTTTTCTCAACCCCAGTATGGATTTAACTGTGGACAATGAGTGAATAGACACCCTAAAATGCAATTGGCCTTGATGAAACCATCTCTTGGGAGTCACAATTTTGTTCATTCTTAAAACTTTAGCACAACGGGAGAATTGGCCAAAATATTGCACAGCCGGCCTCTTTATTAATTTCTATAATTAAACAGCATTATATTATTTGAAAGAATTGCTCACGTAAACTGCAGCTTCCATGGAAGAGTATCAATATTATTTAATCTAAAATTGACTTCTTAGTATATAAATGGTAGGCTTATCAATAAATTCTATTATTAAAATCATATGCAGAGGCTTCAGATAAAGTCTACCAATCATGAGTGACCATCAGCTCTTTAAAAAGTGAGAACTCATGATATTTGGCTTCACAGAATCTGACCTGTGGAACGTGACATTAAATATTCATCTATTTAAAAAGCTGAAAATGTCAAGGAAAGAACAAAGCCGTCAAATGCTAGGAGGGTTTTATGAAGAAAGCAGCAAACTCCAAGGTAGGTCAGAAGAAGCAGACTCCCAAGCTTCGCCTACTGGTGATAACTACAGTTAGTTATTACCAAAATACCAAAGGGGCCAGAAAGAGTATGGTGTTCATGACTTGACTTTTATTTTCATTTAATTTTTATATATGGACAGATCTCATCATACTGCCCTGGCTAGCCTAGAACTCACTTTGTAGACCAACCTGGCTTTGAAAGCAGAGATCTGCTTGCCTCTGCCTCCCGAGTAAAGAAATTAAGGATCACTGTGTACTTGACAGCCCAGACCTATTATAAATAAAACATTTATGTAATTAAATCAGCATCGTCTTGAGTGAGAAATTGTAATATCGGTCCTATGGCAAAGTTGATTAACATAACGGGTGAAGGGACTCTAGCTGGCCTGAGCTGGCAAGCATGGCCCGGCAGGAGTTGCCCTTCTCCCCATTTCTTCTCCCTTGCCTAAAAGATGTCAGATTACTTTCCCTAAAGCTAGCCTTCAAGATCTGTTCCCTTATTTGGCCACTTCCTCCCCTGAGGCTGACTACCAAGTTCCACCTAAAAGTATTGGAGTCTAGCAATCAGAAGCCCCCTTTGGCTGCCCTGGTTAACCTGTCCAATCAAAATTAAACACCTCATCCTAATATGGGGTTTCCCCTTTTACTTGATAAACTGCCAATTTCCTATTTGCCACATCTGTCTCCTCTCTATCCAGAGGTAATCCTTTCTCCTCTGGGACATATACCCCTTTTCCCTCTCCCTTATTCCTGTTGTTTTCTCCTTAGTCTTCTATCTCCTGTCTTTGTCTCTTATTCCTTGCCCTGTGTCCCTCTGGGGCAAATAAATCTTCTTTGTGCTGAGAAATTGGTCTTGGGGTGTCTTGTGACAAATATTGGCCCCTTCAACCATGATAAGAAGGTCAGCATAGACAGACATCACACAGCACCCAAGTGGGCCAGTGAACCCATTTCTTTTAATTTTTGCTAAATGGTCCAGGTAGGGAAGCTTCAAATTGCAAATAACAAAAACATCCAACGAGCTGTAGCATAAAAAGTAGGAGGTTCAGGTCTTTTATTATATAACAAATAATCATTGAAACTTGCCAGCTTGAAATATCATTTATTTTTCTCATGTGTCTGCAATTTGGGAAGGTCTTAGAGGAAGAGCCTTTTCCGTTTCCCTTTGCATCAGCGAGGGCACCTCACTGCTCTGCAGGCTAGCACACTCCAGTTTGGCCGTTCTCACTGGCAAGTCTCAGAAGGGTGGATATTGATATAGCTGGGGCTCCTCTACCACCTCTTCCTGTCTCACAGCCCCGCATGGTTTCTCCAACTTCCAGTTTCCATGGAGTCTAATTCCAGCATGTCAGATCAAGGATCCTAGGATGCATGTCAAAGCAAAGATTGAGGCAGAAACTGTATCACCTTGGGAGACCTAGCGCTAGGTTCACTCTAGTGAGTCTACTGGATTCTGTTGGTTGAACCAAAGCCAGGAAAGCAGGCCTGTGGTCCAAAGAAGAGACTTGAGCTTATACTTCTTGATGAGAGAGAACCAAATAATTTGTGGCAATGCAATAAAGCTACCAGAGCAGGGATTTGCTTTCCATGTACGACACAAAGAGGGAGGCGATCCTGAAGAGGATGGGACCGCATGGTGTGGGAAAGGTGATCTTCTGTGATTACCCATTGTTTGATGTGAGGGGTTTTGTTTAAGACAAGTGTCTCATTATGTAGCCCAGCTGGACCTGCAATTTGGGATCCTCCAGCCTCGATCTTTTAAGTACTGGGATTACAGGCATAAGCTACCACACACAGTTTGTGTGTGCTACTATTTTCAGATGACTCTATTGTCTCAAAGTTGCAAGATGAGTTTAGTAGCTGCAGATGGCATAGCTATGTCCAAAACTAAATGAAGAGGAGATAACCCTGCCCACAGCTTCCAATCCCTGGATCAGGAAATAAAAAGCCCCTCCAAACATTCCCAAGCAGAACTTGGCATTTGTCCGTTAGGCAGAAAGCTGTTGCAAAGTTGTGCTTTACTCTGGGTGAGCCTGGAACCCTCAAAGCTTAGCTTCCTCATTTGGTACTGCAAAGGTCAGTAAAGGGCCAGGCATGGCCAGTGGCTCACCTAAACCACAGACTTCCGCCCCTTTAAAGCTCCACGTGATCCACACATGAGCACTTCATACCTATGCGCTCACAGGGAACCTCAACAAGTCACTTCTCCTCCACAACCAAAGTCAACGAGATGGCCCAGTATGGTCAGCCGATGAGATATGCACCCACTAATTTCTTGAACCTCTTCCAAGCATGTATTTACAGGAGCTTGATTCAGAACTAGATGGCTCCTTCACACAGCTTAAACGGAAAGTAAAATTGGCTCACCACGCAGACATTTGCCCCCAAAGGAGGGCGGGCAAGAAGCCAGACCAATCACCTTGGGTTCAGAGACCAGGGTCTAAAAATGTTCTGGAGAGGAGGCGAAAAGGAAAGGTTGCCTTGTAAACCTCACCCAGATTTCCTGCCTGAGCTTGGGGTACACTCTCTTGTACTTCTGTAGTTTACTATTAAACTGAAACAGAAAATACTATGAATTGGTGGATGTTATGTAACCCGTTTTTGGTGAGTATTCCAAGTTCTACTTTAAGGTTTAATCATAGTGAGCTTAAAAAAAATGTTTTTCTTTTCCTTCTCAGAAGCACAGTATTGCCCACATCTGTCACTCACAGCAGACACTCAAGAAGGAAGCAAACACTTCTGCGGGTGTTCTTCCAAAGACTTCATTCAAACAAGTGGTCAGAGATTAACCCATAACCTGGTTTGCTGATATGGGTGATGTCCGGAACTGTCTCCCAAGGGTGTTATGAAAGCCCAGAAGGTCACAGTGAAGAAAGCCTGTAGCAGCAATGAGGAGCAAGGACAATCTCAGGCCGTTTCCTGCACAGATGTGAGAGAATAAGTAGCTCATGAATTATGTGAGAAAAAAATAGGAACTAGTGAACTTTTCCCTTTAAGATGAAAGAATTGTAACACAGGGGATAAAATAATTGATGCCAAGTGACACAGCTCATCGTCAAACAAGCAAGCAAACATCCAGGCGCTTGCAAGAATTCCCGTTGTTTAATTTGGAATAGAAAGTTATGCAGGTCTTTATTCTAAACAATGGATTATTTGATCTACTACAAAATAGACTCTAAAACGAATTCCTTTCATGCATACCATGGAAGTTACCATCTTTCTATCATTTATAAGTCAGTACTCTCTTTTCAGAGTTTTCTTTCACCTGAGAATTTTAATTAAGAAGCAAAGGCTTATGGAGGTCATAACCCCATGTCTCTCATTTATAATTCAAAAGTATAATCAGGCCATGATGACTTTTGTGATATCTTCACAGACCATAACGAAAACAATAAATTTGAACTTATTTTAATTAAAAATACTAATTTAGAGACCTACTTGAAGACACTTCAATTATTCCCAAGCCACCTAGCAATCTTTTAAAGAACAGAAACTCTCATAAACTCATGTGTAACTGTAAAAAACAGCCTCGGGAGGCCCAGAAGCAGTGCTCAGCTCACACAACATTTTAATGAACTGCTGGCATCACTCGCAAACCCATGCCTTTTTCTATATGAACATATTTCTGAATTTCTCACATTCGCTTCCAATGAGAGATTCCCACTGGGCTTTGAATGAAAAGATGGGTGGCAAGATAGAGGGCCCCTGTAAAACACCAGCCTGTTTGTATTCTGCAGAGGCTAACACGGATGTGAAGCAAGGATTGCCCCCCATCTGGAGCACTTGCCAAAGAGTGCAAGTGTGTTGAGGGTAATCTGGTAAATGAGCCGGTTATCCCTCAGTGCTTTCATTTTCTAAATTACCAGTTTTGCCAGAAGTAAAACTTACCAGCAAATGATTCTCTTTGCTACATCATGCTCAGCTTCCTTAACATTAGAACTTCTTGGAAATGCAGGGACCACGCACTGAGTTTAGATCAGTGGGCACTTACCAAGTGTCCGTTACCAGATGTCATGCTGGTGTTGGGTGTACAGGGGCAGCCTTAGGAGTGAGCTGTCTGAATTCAAAGCCATGCTCATCACCTACTGCATGAACATCCAACAGGTTCCTCGGCCTCCCACAGCCCTGCCTGCTTCCTCTGCCGTAGTTTAGTATACACCACCACCATCACTACCACGTCTACAACCACCAATAGGGTCACTGGAACTTTTTCCCCAGGTAAAGTAGAGTGAAAAAACACATATACAGATCATGGTCACTTTTGTGCCATTGTAACTGGACCTCCGAAGACACACATTTAGCTCAACATGGAATTTGGGTCCTTGAGTCCCGAGCTGAGCAATGAGCATGGCCAGACAAATGGAGAGGGGTATTACAGAGAAAAAAGCTTGAGCAGAATCATGGGGAGGGGCACACTGCACACTGCACACAAAGGAACAGGATGTGGCTTTCTGTTTTGAGACACGAAGTTCACAGTGGGAAAAGGTCATCTGAGGCTTCTGAGGAAGGTGAGGACCAGGTCATAGGAGGCCTGATAGGTTATGGTGTGAAAAACCAATTCCTTTCTATAGAGCAAACTTCATAAACCAAGTCTTATAAAGCATGTTTAGAGCTATAACATTCCTCAAAATAATAGCTTCCCCGTGACTTGTGTTTAGAAATGTCTTGACTATCACCCCTCTTAATGCTCTACATGGGCACATTTGCGTAGTATAGGCCCTGTGTGTTCCTGAATAAAGAGTCCTGTATATGTCAGCTCAGTCAAAGAATCTTAAAATAGATTCAACTACAGGACATCATTGGCATTGAAACACTGAAAGAGACTTGGCCAGGTCTTCATCTGAATAAGACCTGACTCTCTCATTCCAGCACAGAGCTGGGTTTTTAAGGAGCAGATCTGAGAATGGAGTTGAGGTGCTGATGATCCAGCACAAAGGAGGCAGCATAGATTCAAAAAGAGAATCCACTAGGTGTTGTTGATAAAAAGCAAAGTGAAGGAGACAGAATTCTAGAGAACAGCATCTTGAGTTCTTGTGTAAGTCAAAAGAATAAGTGTCACTCATGATAAATAGAATACAGAAAAACATGATTCAGGGGAAGGAACTGGAGGTGGGGAAGATGAAGGACTTAGTTTGGAACAAGATAACATTGTGAAGTGGGATTCCCCCTCTGTATGCTGTGAATACCATTGGTTAATAAACTGCCTTGGCCTGTTGATAGGGCAGAACTTGGGTCGGTAGGGAAAACTAAACTGAATGCTGGAAGAAAGGACGCAGAGTGAAAGAGAAGCCATGCAGCCCACCAGACAGATATGCTAAAACTTTACCTCGTAAGCCACAGCCTTGTGGCAATACACAGGTTACTAAAAATGGGTTCAATTAAGATGTAAGAGTTAGCCAATAAAAAGCTAGAGCTAATGGGCCAACCAGTGACGTAAGTAATATAGTTTCTGTGTGATTATTTAGGGACTGAGCAGCCAAAAACAAAACAAGCGGCCTCCTCCAACAACACTGAGCATTCTTTAGACTCCCAAGTAAAATTACAGGTAGAAAGTAAGTCCAGGAAGAATGCTTCGGCCTTAATCTAAGCCACAGTCACATGACAAGTGACTTCAGCTCCTTTTGCTCAAAATACCAAGGTTAATTTAACATTCCATAATATATTCCATTAATTTTAATGGCCAGCTTACTACTAGGATTATTATTTAACTATATTTTAAAACTTGGACTTTTCTTACTCAAGTTCCAAATCAAAATGTGTGTACACACATACATAGGCAGGTGCAGGGCTAATAGTAAATCATTTAAATCCCCTAAAAAGCAAATCTGCTGTGAAGCCATCACGATAATTCAGATACATTCCAAACAGTCTATGGAAATGAGTGTCCCATCTGTTTTAACTGTCAACTTCACATAGCCAAAGATGCACCTGAGAGAAGAAGCTAAATTCAGAAATTACCTCTAACTGATTGGCCAGGGGGCATGGCTGTGGGGAAGTGCCTTGACTGTTAATTGATATAGGAGGGCCCAGCCAACTGTGGGCAGCACAATCCCTAGGAAGGTGTTTCCGAACTGTAAGCCAAGGCTGGTTGAGTATTAGCCTGCCTGCCACCTAGCAAACAAAGAACATTCTCCATTCCTGCTGTACTTCCTGGCTGTGAAATGAATTCATTGGTTGAAGGCAATGCTGCATGGGATGGCAGGCGATCTCGCCTTCAGAGCTCTTGCCTTGATTTCCTTCAGTGATGGGTTGTGATCTGGAGCTGTAAGTGAAAGCAAACCTCTCCTCCCCGAAGGAGCTTTTGCTGGGGGTGTTTGTGACAGCAACAGAAATGAAACAAGAATAATGAGTGAACTGATGGAAGCAGATGCAGAGGTCCACAGCCAAGCAGCAGGCTGAGCTCCTGGAGTCCAGTCGAAGAGAGGGAGGAGGAGTACCTGAGCAAAGGAGGTCAAGATCATGACAGAGACGGCTAATTCGGTTTCAATAGCGTGCCTGCACCTAAGAAGGTAGGCGCTTTGTTTACGAGAGACAGCTAATTCAAGTTTGTAGGCGCTCACGGACTCTAGACGGACAGCTGGGGAGTCTGCATGGGACCTAACCAGGCCCTCTGCATGAGGGTGACAGTTGTGTAGCTTTGTCTGTTTGCGGGACCCCTGGTAGTAGTACTAGGATCTATCCCTAGTATATGAGATAGCTTGTTGGAGCCCTTTCCCTATGGTGAGATGCCTTGCTCAGCCTTGATGCAAGGAGGAGGGTCTTGGTCCTGCCTCAACTTAATGTGCCAGGCTTTGGTGATTGCCCATGGGAGAACGTACCCATTCTGAGAAGTGGTTTGGGGGATAGGTGGGGGAGAGTGGGAAGATAGGAGGGAGGAGGAACTTGGGTTGGTAAGTAAAATTAATAATAATAATAAAAAAAAGAATGAGTTAACTTTAGTTCATGTTATTTAGGAAAAAAAACACTGTGTAAAACTTATCTGCTTTCTTTTTATCTTTAAGCCTCTTGGGAAAAAAAGAGACGTCTTTGAGAGCCTTGAGAGTTTAAAACAGTTTCTGACATAGGAAAAGAATATATTAGAGCTTTATTGATGTAATAAAATTAATTGAGGCAAGTCACAGTAATAAATCCAAAAGTTTGACAAGTTTCAAACTGTACTCGCTCCCTAATTTACATCATGTTTTCTCTTGGATTTTAATGTAGCTACATGCTAATAACTTTCTATGATGGTTAATATAGTCTACCTGACAGGATCTAGAATGACCTGGAAGACATACACTTGGTATGTGTGTAAAGGAGTTCCTAGGCTGGGTTAAGTGGTTAATGTGGTTCTTGTCACTGCAGACGCAACTTAACAAAGCAAGGGTTTATTTGGGCCCAGAATTGGAAGGTACAGTCTATAACACTGGGGACGGCACAGTGGCAGGAGCAGGAAGCCGCGGGGCACAATGCAGTCACAGTCAGGAAGCAGAGCGCGGCACATGCTCGTGCTCGGCTTGGCCACACCCTTTAGTCCAGGACCTCCACCTGTGGAACTGTGCTGCCTACATTTCGTGTGGGTCTTCTTGCCTCAATTAACCTACGCCTTGCTGTCTATGCCCAGAGACCTGTTTCCATGGCGATTCTGAATCCTGTCGAGTTGACAGTGAAGATGAGCCACGACACTTCTTTACACTGTTCTTGCCAGGTGTTCTGTGGCAGTGATGAGCACAGCCAACTCTTGTCTTGCTTCTACTCTTCCTCCAAACTTGATGCCTGTCTTTCTAACCCCGAATGACTTGCTATTGGGATGTTCACCAGGAAACTTAATGTGTCCTTGAAGACACTGCTGGTTGCCTGGATCCACAATGTCTACTCTACTCTTCCCGAGCTTTGTCTAGTGGGCCAATGTGTCCAACCAAAACCCAAGCCTCCTTGGTTCCAGCGTTGTACACAAGTAATTCTGGTCCATGCGCTTTTAGAGTTTCTGGCAAAGCTTCTGCTTTCCTGATACATACATTTCCCATTCCTTCTTCTCCTATCCCATCTTTAACCTTGAGTGCTGATGCTATTGATGCTGCATTCATATCACATTGAAGAGAGTGAAAGCCACAGGAAGAAGAGCCAAGGAGAAGTCAAACACTTGGGATCTTGGTGTCATCCATAGGCTGCCATCCTAGCTAGGTCTACCTTTAGAAAGATTTTTGAGCAGAAAATGATTAATCAAATAGCTTGCTTGCTCATGATGTGGTTTGCCAGGTTCTGGTTCTTCACAGCTGAACACCGTTGCTCATGGCACAACATACAAAACAACAGTTTTGATTTTCTCGGTTGAAGAGTATCTGATGACTGCCTGCCTTCCATCCATCTTGCATTTATTCCTCTATGGTCATAGATAATTTAGCCTCTGCTTGGTTGTTCATTCTGGAACAGAGGCAAGATGAGTCTCATCTCCAATGCCTTAATTTTTATTCTACCTCTAAACTACATCTTCAAATGTTTCTTCTCTTCATACCTGTCCTCCTATCCCAGCCCACTGCCATTGCCTCTCAATTGTACCTCGTTGCTGTCATTTCCCCCTCCAACCAATCCCACACAACACTTGCAGAGTCAAGTCAGAACTCACGCCATGTCGTGTTATGCCCTGCTGTAACCCTTCCGGTTGTTTCCTGTCTTCTCTAAGATATAATCCAGATGTCCGGCTGCTACAAACTGAATGTTTTGTCCCCAGAATTTGAAACTCCAGGATGGGCCTATTTGGAGATGGGCATTTGGGTTAATAATTAATTAGGTCTCGGCATGAAACACTCAGTTAGGGGATGAATGAAGAGTCCAAGAGACACCAAACCCGGGGGTGGTGGTATGCACAAGTAATCCTGGCACTTGAGATGTAGAGTCAAGAAGATGAGAAGTTCAAGGTCACACTTGACTACACAGGGAATTTGAGGTCAGCATTGGCTGTAAGAGACCCTATCTCAAAGAGAATAATAAAAAGGAGGGGGGGGAGGAGAGAAAAAAAGAAGGAAGAGGAAGGAGCAGGAGGAGGAAGAAGGAAGAAGGAAGAAGAAAGAAATCATTAAATGTTAAATTTTTCTCTCCTCCACCCTTCCCCTCTCCCTTCCCTGTCCCTCTACCTGGCCCCTAACCTCTCCCTCTGTCTACAATGTGTGTATACAGTGGCCTCCATTTATAAGTCAGGAAGAAAGTTCTCATCAGAGACTGTATTTGAGCCTCCAGCCTCGAGAACTAAGAAAAATAAAAGCCTGTAGCTTAAACCACCTCGTTCATGATTATTTTGCCACAGTATCCCAATGAGACAAAGATACTGCGCGTGGCTTCAGAGTCCCAAAGCTTCCGATCTCACCATCAGTTTACTGCAATCATCCACGTCACCCTCAGTCTGGTCTTCAAAACTGCTGCTGCAAGTGTTTCCACCTTGTCCCTGGGCTTCCTGCATCTCTGCTTCAGATAATCTCCTGGCTCCTCCTCATTTGTCATGGTCTCAGCACGCTGTGCTGCTTCCTTCGCACATTCTTCTATGTAAAATTAGCTATTGCTTACAATTTTGTCATTTTTTTCTTTTAGACTAGAATCTTCATGAATACATGGGCTGCATCTATTTTATTCACTCCTCCATCCCCAGGTCTAGAACAACATTGGCTCATTAAAGGCCCTTGGTCAATAATGTTTTCTAATAAACAGATAAACTTCTGAAGACCACAACCAGTCTTGGACACAATTAGGAGCCTGTCAAAGCTTATGGTTCTGAAACAATTCCTCTAAAATCTACAAAACACAAACAGTACTTTAGATGTGAATAAGGGCTTATTCTAGCATGGTTAACTCAGAACTCTCCAAATATATTTAGTCCCACTGGTTACCCATTCTCCCAGTAAGTGGTTTTTTCTCTCCACAGAGTCTTTGGCCTCAATAGAGGATCATGGCAAGGAACTGGGCACTCAGTTCAGGCTGACATGTGCCATGCTTTTATACACACAAGCCCTCAGGAGTTTAAAAGGGGGTCCCATTCTAAAGATTCCATACAGGTTTGCCCATGGCAGGGCTAAGGGCAGGCTTCCCTGCAGGCTGTTCCCATGGCCAACCTAAAACATCAGGAACTTTCCCCAACTTCCAGTTTCAAGTCAAAGAAAATAAAGTATAGGAAAGATGTTCAAGGTAACTAATACAGCCCCATCAAGGAAGAGATGCTTTCAGACCATAAGTAGGAGCACATCTACTTCTGGTCAGCCATATTTCTAGAGGTCTTATTCAGCATTCTGAAGCAGATGCCAGTGTTTTCATTACCAAATCATTGCAGTTGCAAGAAAGGCAGAAACCATCTACAGGAGCTGGTGGCATAGAAAGGGAAGATGCCTGTTCAGTGTCAGGGGCTCCCAAAGCCTTCCAGTCGCACCATGGGGTGGTCAGGACAAAAAAAGGAGGACAATGGGCACATGCCAGGACACTTGTAGGACACATTGTCTTATCAATATGTCAGGAAATATCACTCTCATCTCCTGGAGTCTTTCATTTTCTCTGTCTTCCTTCCTGCGGGTGGCCTACAATGTCCTGGGAACAGTTTAGGAAGTCTATGAAAACAAAATTATTCACAATAATATTAAAGAGATAATTTGCCTTTCTCACTGTATTGGACATTTACTCTGATAGCAAAAAGTAATACTAGGTCAAAATGTCCACACCTTAACTCAAGGCGCAGCAATGACCCCAAACTGTAACTAAAGATCAATGTATTTTTCACCATTGTGTTGAAGATAAGTGAGTGACAGAAAGGAAGAGAAGTAAGGAGAAGACGGAAGTAAGCACCTCTGCTGTAACACACTTCTATGATGCTGAGGCAGGATGCTGAGGCAGGAAGATCATGAATTTCAGGTCTACCTGGACTACCCAGCAAGACCCTGCTGAGACAGAGAAGGGAAAGTGGTATAAACGGACTGTATTAGTCAACCCGAGCATTTTCCTACACACAGACTCACTGAAGCATGCTCCTGATGAAGCATTCAATCATCCATTTCACTAAATCTCAACATGCCAGTACGGCTCTTTACCACGTCCTTGTGTGACAAGCTGGGAAGTGTGACGAAAGGACTTCTCCTGCAGGAAAAAGTATTACAGTTGTTCCTGGGGAAATAATTGTGTTGTGATTTATGTCGCAGCATGAAATATTATTTTTGTTTTAAATAAATCTAGTTTCAATTTATCAGGCATTGGCCTGAAAATAAACTGGGTAAGTTTGTCACTACAAAAAAAAAAAGACAAAAAAAACAAAAAACAAAGACTTGCGTTTGTGAAACTACTTCTAGCTGAGGTCTGGAGAGCAGACAGAATTACCCACGGGGGGTCATTAACACTGTATGTGATGTGGGACAACGGTCTGTACCCTGTCACTTGTATTTTTAATAAACACTGATTGGCCGGTAGCCAGGCAGGAAATAAAGGTGGGGCAACGAGAATTCTGGGAAGAGAGAAGTTTCAGTCTGCAGTAGCACCCAAACAGAGAGGAAGCCAGACACAGAGCAAGCAAGATGTGACTGCCTCGCCGAAAAAGGTACCAAGCTACATGGCTAACACAGATAAGAATTATGGGCTAATATAATAGTTAATAAGAAGCCTGAGATACTAGGCCAATCAGTTTATAATTAATGTAGACCTCTGTGTGATTTCTTTGGTACTTAAAAACTGCGGAAACCAGGCAGGACAGAAACCTCAGTCAACAAGTATGCCCTTTCTAAAACACCCCTGTGACTCCAGATTCCCTCCGTATACTTCAACAAAACCAATATATTGCACAAGATCAAATGCAAATGTGTCTGCAAGAGTTTTATTGCCTTCTCAGCCACACATGAATGAGAATTTTAAAGGCACCAGAGAAGAGTGACAGGTATCTGTGATTCAAGAAAGAATTAAAATAGATAGATGGATAGATAGATAGATAGATAGATAGATAGATAGATAGATAGATAGATAGATAGATAGAAAATGCTCAACTACATTATGAAACTACACTAGTGCCAAGATCTGAATGATAAGAAGTGAACTCCAAAGCAAGATAATTTTTTTGCATTAACATATTTCCCCATCTGTTTTTCCCTCTTGAAATGTGTTCTCACTCTGGGAGAGTTTGGGATGGAAATCCCTGTCTTTTGTTTTCATAAGACTAAAATAACAGAAGACTCCAGTTCAACTTGAGGGAGGAATACCCCTTTTCTGCAACAAATTCTGAGTTGATGAAATAATCAGAATCCAGGGTCTTCTGTATTCTTTCATAGACCCAAGGACACAGCAGGACCCCAGAGATGCTGCCACTTCTGCACCAGGCAGTGACATGTTAGCAGCTGGAGAGACGCCCAAGGACCTGACTTCAGTCACCGACAGGCACATAAAAGCTGGGCATTGTGACACACACTGTGTGTTCATAGTCCCAGTAATGGGGACGCAAAGACAGGAGGATTGCTGGGGCTCACTGACCAACCAGCTCACTGACAACAAGTTGCAGGTTCTAGTGAGCAACCTGTCTCAGAAAACATAAGTGTATGCATGCATACTTGCATGCATCCACACTTCCCCCCACCCCCAACTGCCCCCACCCACACCCACCCCACTTTAGTTTTCTAGACAAAGTTTTTCTGTGTAGCCCTGGCTGTCCTGGAATTCGCTCATAGACCAGGCTTGCCCTTAACTCGGAGATCTGCCTACCTCTGTCTTCCAAACGCTGGGATTAGAGAACTTTGACACAATACCTGACTTTAAAAAATAAATTCCCAGTAGAATGTTAGCCCTGGCTTCCCCAACCACAGTAGTTCCCATATTCCAAAGATCCGCTGTTGTGTGATATTTTGATTGTGTTGTGACAAATGAAGCTTGCTTGGAGTCAGAGGGCAGGGCTAACCATAGAGGTTTGGAGGACTGTATCAAGAGGACAGGAAGTGGAATTGGAGTCAGAGGGCAGGGCTAACCATAGAGGTTTGGAGGACTGTAGCGAGAGGACAGGAAGTAGGAAGATGGCTGAGAGAGGATCTCAGCCTTTTGGATGGAGGAACAAGGGAGCTAGGAAGCAACTGGTGGCTGCTCCAGTTATCTGAGTTTTCAGGTTCTTATCCCAGTATTTGACTCCTGATTTTTTATTGATTAAGATCAATTAAATTAATGCTTCAGTTAGAAAAACAGCATAAGGTTGACAATAAAGAACCTCATAAAGGGGGGCAGAGGCATCTCATAACCCGTGTGGATAGACTAATGCCTTCCTGGCCCTCTGACATGGAAGCTCTGCTTGAGAGTCCCAACACTTGACATCACATACATACAGAGCAGTAAAGAGACTGAAGCTGAGTCTCTTGACAGCTTGTAGAACACAAGAAGCCGAATCAATGATTTGGTTACAAGTAGAAAAGTGTGAAAATTACTTGGCATTGAAAAAATGAAATACTGACACAGGCTAGACCATGGATGAACCTTAAATTCATGCTAAATGAAAGATGTTGGTTATAAAAGGCCACACAGTATCCCTGTGCAGAAGATGACCTCAGTAGGCAATCATAGGAAGAACATGGATTTCTGGGGGAATGGGGCTAGGAGAAATGCTAGACAACCGCTGGAAAATAAAGATTTGAAGGGGAAGGTGATATGGTGATGTTCCAGAGCTGACTATGGTGGCGGTTATACAACCCTGTAAGGCAATTGCCTTCTATATGAGCAGCATGTATGGCATGGGAATTATATCTCAATAAAGTTTTGGCTCCTACCACATCTGAAGTGTACAGATATTTATGGTCACTTTGTGTTACCAGAGGCTTACAAAGTTATTCTAAAATTATGCCAAGGCAGACACTTGTGAAAATGCACATTTGACAGCTAAGAACTCGGTAAACAAGTCCAGGATACAAGCAATGTGAAAGATACAGGGGACGGGGGCAGACACAGGTTCACCATGATGATGAGCCACCGGTAGCCTAGGCAGGGACTCTACACCCCTCAGAATGACACACACCAGCACAGCACCTTCTTGAGAAGAATGGAGTCAGTGTCATTCAGAGAGGGTAAGGGGCCAACATAAAGGACCTCCACACACTATGAAGCTTTCTCTGGGCAGAGAGGGGCTCAGTGGCAGGGGTACCAGGCCCAGTGCATCACTGCAATGAAGGCTGCCTCCGCAAAGAAACAAGGCAAGTTCTAAGAAGGACCTACAGCAACTGCACAGGGATGAGATTAGCGTGGATAATTCATATGTAATTATGTCCCTTACAAATCATACAAATCTCCTTCCCAACAACCGCTGTCAGAAACCCATTGGAGTGGACATGAAGGCAAACTTTGTATTTTCTATGAGATGTGCATTGTTGCCGATTATTTGTGTACACTATAAATATGTGTCTCTGCTTAAGGTGCCTTCTGATTGGTTTAATAAAGAGCAGGATGGCCAATAGCTAGGCAGGAGAGGATATGCGGGATTTCCAGGGAGGGAGAGGATGGGAAGGAGAAATCTAGGTGTGCCGATTTGGCCAGCAGACTTGGAGAAAGTCAGACACACCATACTGAGAAGAGGTAACTGACCCATGTGACAGAACCCAGACTTAAAACTATGAGTTAATTAAGTTATAAGAGTTAGTTGGAAGCAAGCCTAAGTTAAAGGCCAAACTTTCATAATTCATAATAATCTCTGTGTTGTTGCATGGCCACAGCAGTAGCTGCTGATGCTCTGGATGAAGAGTGGAAGATGGGGAAGTGGAAAGGGGAGGTGTAAGTCTCTTCAAGGCTGCCCGACCTGGTTGTTAAAAGACAAAAGGAGATAGAGAAGGCTATTCCTGGGCTGACAGACACTACTGTTCCTCAGTGGTTTGGGTCTGAAAGAGCCAGCAGGATTAGGAACTTTGCAAACATTCAGAAGGCCTTTAAAGTTTAAGATTCCCAACCTTCCTAAAGCTGTGACAGTCATACGGCTCCTCATGTTGTGGTGGCCTCCAAAACCATAGAATTTTTTCATGCTTCTTCATAACTATAATTTTACTAATGTTATGAGTCATAATGCAAATATCTGTTTTTCCTAATGGTCTTAGGTGACCCCTGTGAAACAGCCATTGGACCTTCAAGGGGGGTTGTAACCCACACACTGAGAACCACTGAAGGTAAGAAGCCCAGGACCAAAGCATCAAAATTTAGTTCTGCCCTACAGCGCAGATGCCACCACGCTGCTCTGAACAAACACACTAAGAAAAGTGAGGAGGCTTCACAATATGCTAAACTCTTGGGCAAGAAATGAAGGAAGCCAAAGAAAAACACTAGGAACAGATTGCCAAGACACAGAGGCTGTTCTCGCTGAGAGTGTCTACAAGTCTGAGTCCAGACAAAAATAAGAGTCTTTAAGAGTAACAAATAAGCAATCAAACCTTGAAGAAAAAAACAAAAAAGGGCAGCTTTTCGATTAAAACCCAAATGGCACGGCGCCAGTGTCTGATTTAGGGCAGCAGACCACTCAGGACCACCAAGGCTTTATCACCAGCTGGAGCGGGGCTGATACAGAATAGCTCTGAGCAAAGGTCTTTAACACCCTTTCTTTCAGAGAACCGACTGGCTATGGAGGTTGGGCCTGAGGCTGGGGCTGCGGCTGGGGCTGGGGTTGGGTATGGGGTTGGGGATGGGGCTGGGGGTGGGGTTGGGGTTAGGGTTGGGGCTTGGGCTGGGGCTGGTTCTGTCGATATGATGGCCACAGAGACACAAGCAGGATGGGACCAGACCACTGTCTTCTTGTGCATTTTGTCTTCACTGCAGTACTATTGAGCACTCTCTCGGTCAGCTTGAGCTGCTATAGCAATACACCATAGCATGAGTCACTTCTAAATAACAGAACTGTGTTTCTCATGCAAGACGGAGGCACCAGCAGATGTCATTTGTGATAAGGACCCACGTTCTCATCTCAGTCGAACTTCACACGGAGGAGGAGGTGAGGGTTTGTCTGGGCCCTGTTACAGGAGCGTTCATCCTGCTCACGAGGGCTGGGTGTTTATGGCCTACCATTGCCGTGGAAATAAACACTCCAACCAGATGGCTCTGAGAGGAACACAGACTTTCCGACTATGGCAGAGAGGGATAGCCCTTTGCAGACAAGAAGACTGAGGCTCAAAGGGATGACACAGTTTGACTCTAAACAGCAGACCGGAGAACAGCCTCACATTTTCTGGTTCCAAGATGGCAGCTATAGAATTCACAGCAAGTGATCTTGGGAGTAGGGCAGCAGAGTAGTTAAGAATATGAGCTAAAAAACAATATTTCAAAAAAAAATATAAGCCAGGTGACCAAAGTTCAGGTGCTCTGATTATCTTATGTGTTTCAAGAGTTACTAATGTCCCTGGGGCTACCATCTTCCCCTATAAAATGGGCTTAGTAATAACCAGTGTCTACCTCCTGGAACTGCTCTGGGAAGGCAACACAGCCATGCATATGGAAACAATGGACAGAACGCCCACGTGTAAGTGGGCACTCAGAAGTCAGTAGCTGTTTGAGTAGGCGCTCGTGTCAGCAGCCTACCAGCAAGGGCAGCGCTCAGAGTTCACCCAGATCCTTCTCCCGAGCCATTTCACCTCTTCCCTCTGCCGGGCAATATCGGTGCTACATGGTCATTGATTTCATCTAGAGCCAGGTGTGTTGGTACATGCCTAGAATCCCAGCACTTAGGAGGCTGAAGTAGAACGGAAGGTTGTTGAGTTTGAGACTATGTTCTGAGACCCTATAATATAACTCTCTAATAAATTAAAGAGAGACAGAGAGAGAGAGAGAGAGAGAGAGAGAGAGAGAGAGAGAGAGCTAGGGTATAATGTGGGCTCCCTACAGCTATTTTCTAGTTAGTTACAGGCAAAGAATTTACTAGCAACCACCCCCCCAAAAAAAAAAAGTTGGCATGAGACGGAAAAATACACAAGAAGCTAGGACACTACCAGGAAGACTTCCAAACTGAGGTGTGACTTGATGGGAAAGGAAGCTGCTTTCCACACCCCTGCGGGCATCAGCAAGCTGAGTGAGGGGTCTTCCTGAGAAGCAGGAAGGGTTGCTTTAAGCTCCTCGCCCCCTATCTCATCCCCACCTTGTGGTATTGTCCCTGGGAAATGAAGGAAACGCTGGGCCTGTGAGATACACAGAGAAGTTAACCAAAGGCTAGCCACTGATATCCTGGAAAACATATGGTAAATATGAGATTAGTGCCAGGGCAGGGTCAGAGAAGAAAACGATGTTCCTATGCTTTGACTGGGGTGCCCTCACTGGCTTGAAAACTGGCGCAAAGTTGAGGGAAATAAGCATCAGGTGTTGGGTAGGTGCAGAATCTAGAGAAAGTGCTGGACTACAGAGGTCAGAAGCTTCAAAAATGAGGTTTGGGGAGAACAAAAGAGGCAACATACATTTAGCCCATAGTGCCTGGATTTTGCCTATGCCTTTTATATTTAAGAGCTGCCCTCAAGAGCAAATCAACTTATGTCTACTGTGTTATTTGAGAGTGGTGTTTGTGCATGTGTGCACACGTGCGTGAGTGTGTGTGTGTGTGTGTGTGTGTGTGACACAGAGAGAGAGATTGGAGGGGGTGTGCCATGGCACATCTGTGTAGATCAGAAGACACAGTAAGGGGTCAGACTCTCCTTCCTTTGGAGGTTCTGGAAACAGAACTCAGTAGTCTTGCACTTTACCCTCTGTGCCATAGCTTGTCCAGGGTGGTGGTTTTTAACCACTTATCTTATTAAAAGAAACCAGTTGAACTCATTTGATATAAAAATACACTGAGTAATTACCAAGCAAAGAAATCACTCCAAGATCTCAGAGCTTTCCATTGGTTAGAACCAGCATCCTAGCCCTGCCTTCCTGCGGTTGTTAGGTACCCATGTAATGTTAAATGGTGTATTGTTCGCACGAATTTGCATTTTGCATCCAACTGGCACTTGGTCAGCATCCCTTCACCGTAACAAAGACCAAGATGATCAACTTACAAAGAGAGAAGGTTTGTCTTGGTTCATAGTTTTGGATGTCCCAGTCCATGACAGATTAGCCTTGTTGCTCCTTAGCCTATGGGGTAGCAGAGCAACATGGCAGGAGCACGTGGCAGAAGTCTCAGCCCACTAGCAAACGGGATGAAGAGAAAAGCTGAGCATGGCACTTGTAGCACTGAGGAAACTCAGGCAGGAAGAATGAGAGTTCTAGGGCCAGCCTGGGACACATAGCAAGACCCTCTGAGACAGACAAAGAGAAAGAGAGGCAGGGTTCTGGATTCCCACAATCCCCTTCAAGTACACACTTGAAAAACTCTCCTAAAGATCCCACCATGTACCAAAACCATCAGGCTGAGAACTGAGTCTTTAATACATACACCTTTGTAAGAGAGTTCAGAGCTAAACTATGGAAACGTAAAGCAAACATGCAGTTCATCTTGCAAACTAAAGCTTGAAACGGTCACCTATAATCCCAGTACTCAAGACAGTGAAGTAGGAGGATCATGAGTTCAAGGACAACCTGGCCCATAAGGTAAGAGCTCATTGTTGCTGTTCTTTGAAGTGTGTGTGTGTGTGTGTGTGTGTGTGTGTGTGTGTGTGTGTGTAAACTATCTACCATTGGCAGAGGTTTCTGTCCCACCCAATCCTGCAGCTGTTCAGACCCAAAGAATTACACAGAGGTCTACATTAATTATAAACTGGTTGGCCTATTAGCTCAGGCTTCTTATTAACTAATTTCTACATGGCTAGCGATGGTGGAAGCCACCCAGACAACAGTCAGCAAGGCACTGAGTTCTCTTTGCCCATCAGCCAGCCACGACCTGGATCCTGCCAATTCTTCCACATCAAATGAGTCTTCCTGAGAAAACTTGAAGCAGAGACATTAGTTAAGCCGCCCCACATTCCTAGCCCAAAAAACTATCCCATAATCAAATGTGTACCAGCATACACTCACCCCTCTATTCCCATTACTCTCCGCTCCCTGCCCCGGCACCATCTCCAAACTATTGCATGCTATGATTGTTAATTCAGTTCCATCCCCACCTGGCTTGGTCCCTTTCCTGTTGCTGTGAAAAAACACCCTGACAAAAAATGTTTATTTTGCCCCCACCGTTCAAGGTACAGACCTTTATGATGAGGAAGTCATAGCAAACTCTAGAAGAAGCTGGTAACATTGCATCCATTTTCAGGGGAAAGAGAGCCGCGAATGGGGGCATGTTAGTGCTCCCAATGCCTTTTCCACTTCATACAGTCCGGGGTCCCCTGTCCCGGGAATGGTCCCACCTGTAATTAAGATGGGTCTTCCTACACTAATTATCCTGAGAAGACAGCCTCTCACAGGGATACCCAAAGGCCCGTGTCCCAAGGTGATTCTAGAATCTGCCAAGATTAAGAGCACTAGGCAGCACACGCATGCACACACGTGTGTGCACGACCATGGGTCAGCAACATTTGCATGATTGCTCATTGCTGTATCTCAGCCCTCGGAGCACTTCTGATACAGAGCAGTGCCTCTGAAGTTGATGAATGTGTATGTGAGGAGAGAAAGGCACTTTGCAGCTTCACTCGGAAGGTCTTGGCTCGTGTTAAATGAACAAAGCAGACAGTTTGTCTGATCTTTAGCAGGTTCTTAACAAAGCGTGGTCATCATCCCCTATCCCCCGGGAAAAGCTGAAATCAAACAGCATTGGTACAGAAGAGTGTGATGTTCAGATAGTTATTCTCACAATTCTTGGCAAGGTGAAGAGGTATCGCTTTGCTTAAATTCAGATGCAAGCATCATGTCAGTGGCTGATTTCATTCTAGGTCTCAAGACACTCGTTGCCTAAACACACACACAGAAGGCACCCCACCTTTGGCTTTTGGAATTGTTCCATAGCCCCATCTCTCTTTGTCGTTAAAGATGTGGATTTTATCACAGAAGGTCTTTCAGACCTTTATGAGCTCTGAATTTGATGTTTACTTTGAGAGTCATTCAGAGAAAATTAAAAATTAGTTCGTCTGCACTCTTACTGAACAGCCTCTTAAAGCCCCACTGTCTCCATAGCGGTAGTCAGACAACAAGAGCAATTGGCAATTATTGCCATTTCAGAGCCACTGTGTGGCTGCACTGAAATGAAATCATTGGGTAGACGATCTTTGGCTATTATGGACTGTGCCATTCTCCGGCAGGAAGCTGTGTAAGCAGATCGTTTCTGCAGAACAATAATGTTTAAAACCTTAATAGCGGCCAGGCAATAGGAACAATTTTCCTAACAGGACTGAGCTGAGGATAAATGAGATGTCTGACAAGCCACTCTGCCGTACAGTTATTTCCTGAGCCCTTTGGGGACTCAGCTTTATTTATTGTTTTATTCTACATCAAGCATAGCTCCTGTTACACGGGAGGCTCTCCGTGAATGTGTGGATTATAAGGATGGCTAGGCAAATGAGAGATTACAAGCTCCTGGATGAAGGTTTCCTTGACTTATGAGCCGCTCCAAACTGGGTGGTCACTTTTTTACTGAATAACCTCCTGCTCTTCTATCTCCATTGCCTTGAGGGTGAATGGATATGACGGTCAAATCCTGGCCAGTCACTTCTCCAGTGCATGGCACGGGTCCAGCTGCTTAACCATTCTCCTGCTCGGCTTCATTTAGAAAGCCAGCACCATAACTTTTATAGACTAATTAAAAGGATCGAATTAGCTACCTTAAAGTACCAGTAACTAGTGAGCATGGGCAATCAGTATACAATTGCTTATAAAAGCTAGATATGTCTGCTGTCATAAACAAGAAGCACCCATATGACCTCTTCGCTCCTGGTCAGTCTTGTCTCATACACCCCAAGTTAAATGCAGAGAAACTCAATCCACTTGTAGTCTTCTGTTGGCTAAGCCCTTTTACTTAAGACTTATTTTCCATTTCCAAAGCACTCTCAAGTACGTCATATCCTTGACATTCACAAGATCCATAAACACTTGGTAGCAGACTCAAGACCTAATTTACAGATGAAAAACTTGACGCGTAAACAATTAAATTCCTGGGGCTGGGAAGACAGTGGCAAAATACCTGCCAATGTAAGTGTGAGGATAGGCATTCAGACATCCAGCACCTACATAGAAAGCTAGGAATGTTTGCACAGGTCAAGAAGTCTAGTTATGGGGAAGGGGCCGCAATACCGACAGGTGGGTCCCCATAGCTCCCTAGCCATCCAGACTAGCCAATCAGTGTTCTCTGGACTCAGGGAGAGACCTTGTCTCAAAAAGTAAGGTGGTAAGTCATAAAGGGAAACACCTGATGCTGACCCCTGGCCTCCACACCCGTGTACACATATAGACGTCTGTGTGCGCTGGCGGGAACTTCTGTCCCGCCACAATAAACACACAGAAACTATATTATTTAAATAACTGCTTGGCCTATTAGCTCTAGCTTCTTATTGGCTAGCTCTTACACCTTAAATCAACCTATTTTTATTATTTTATATATTACCACGAGGCTCGTGGCCTACCAGCAAGGTTCCAGCTGGAGGTTCACGTCTTTCTCCTCTGGCAGCTACATGGCATCTCTTTGACTCTGCCTACTCTCTCTATATATCTCTTTCAGCTTGCTTTACTCTGTTAAGCCATCAGCCAAAAGCAACTTCTTTATTAACCAATGACACTAAAACATATTCACAGCATACATCATCTCCCCTTTTCTGTCTAAATAAAATTTTACTTTAATATAGTAAAATTACACATAACAGAACAGAATTATATAAAGCAAGAATTATAATTATATCAAGCAACAAAATATAAATCAAGGATTATAGTTTAAATATTTATATCTACTTTGCTTTTATCATAGCTAAGAAAAGCTATAATTAAAACTATCTAGTCTTCAACTCCATCAAAAACTTCAGAAGGATATATTACCTAAGTAAACAGAAAGTGCATTGTAAGCAACTTTCAAAACTCTAGAAATGACAAAGACATCCCACTGCCTGGACAGTCACCCAGAGCTCTTCTGTATCATTGGGGCATCTATCTTCAGCATACAGGCTCATAGTATCTGGCAGATTTTTCCATGAAGCAGGAAATTTGAAGATCTGTTCTGCCTTGCAATGACAAAGTTCATTAGTTGCTTTCTTCTGTGTCATACAGAATGTCTGGCAGACTCTTTTATGAGCAGGAACCCCAAAGGATGGTCTCACCTTTAGACAAGTTCAGCAGTCATTTTTCTGTGAGTCCTACATGTCCAGTTCATACAGTATAACATCAAGCAGTCCAGGCAAGAACAGTGTCTTGCCCAAATGGCTAACAAACTCCATAAGTAGACTCTTCAATGCCTGTCTTCCTCTTGAAGCACATTGATGTTGCCAGGAGCAGATGTGTCTCACTGTCATGAAAAGTCCTAGGTTCTTAAAACATTTTAAATGACATAGTCTGTTAGTCTTTGAAAGATTTGAAGAATACCTATTTAACTAAATATATCTTTATATATCTAGAAAGCCTAACTAACATGACTACAAGCTTGACTATTATAGATGACTATGTATTAACCTGTATTTCTTAATTATACATTACATTTTTAAATGAACTGAACAAACACAATACCTTAATCAAGAGCAGAAATATATATATATATACATATATACATATATAACAAAATTGACCTAAAATTTGTATCAATAGACCAAGATCCATACCAATGCAAAGTATTGATCTCTATACCATATCCCCATTTAAATGTAAACAAACATTTATAAACAATATATGAGAATTTGGATATAGTTCTCTCTAAACTGCTTTCTGCTTTTTGTTGGGCGAAGTAATTTTGAGGGTGTTCACAGTGACCTTTTGGGGTGTCTTGGTCCATCAAACCACATTAGTCTGGAAGCAACCCACAGGTTCTCATCCTCTGTGGAAACAAAAGAAGAACCTCTTTTACAAAGCAACAGATCCTTAGACCCAAATTTTGAAGTCAAGATACCTTTATGTTGGTTTATCTTAGCAAGCCCCAGGATCAAATATCTCTCTGCAGTCAAAAATTCAAAGAAAACACAATAATATACATAATCTAAACACTCTGTGTATATTCCATCTTTACATGGCTTATTTTTCTTTACTTTCTTTAATCTATTATTGTACTCTGTTTCTTTAAAGACTTTGTTTTATTTTTTAAAAACAATTTATTTCTTTTTATAATTCTCTATATTCTTTTTCTTCTTTCTCCCAAGCCTACATACATTTATTTAACACCGTGACCCACTTAGAGGTCTTTTTATCTGAATCTGTCTTTATTGTGTATCTGTAATTATTTTCTGACCAGAAGCACCTTTTCTTTTTTTTTTAATGTTAAGTAGGCATGGCTAGGACCAACTCCATGGCACTCCCTTTTGGTTCCACCCAGTGTAACATGGTAGAGACATATTCACTGTCTCTGAGAGCCATGTACATTGCCCCATTTTCAGGCACACAACGGGTCTATATTGCCATTAAGCAAGTTGTAGCACTATACTCACAAACCCCATTTAGATGCTTCATAACCAGACCTACTGAAGAGTCAGAGTTTGGTGGCAGCTTGCCCCAGAAAGCAGCCAGTTCAAAACCTTGCTACTGCAGAATCAGGAAGACCTCTCTTTTTTCTTTTCTTTTTCTTCCTTCTTTTTTTATTGACTTTTATTGAGCTATACATTTTTTTCTTGCTTTCCTCCCTGCCTCTCCCTTCCCCTTCAGCCCTCTCCCATAGTCTCCATGCTCCCAGTTTACTCAGGAGATCTTAAGGAAGACCTCTCTTAAGGGAGCTGCAGCACACTACCAGCCATTAAAAGAAAATGTGGCTAAACTTTGGGGTTTTTGTATCTAGATTCTCAGGTTTTATGTGGCTGTAGTCAGCCCACTTTGGTGTGCCAATCTGTTGGAAGAGGCTCTGTCCCACATAATCCTGCAATAAACACACAGAAACTATATTATTTAAATCACTGCTTGGCCTATTAGCTCTAGCTTCTTATTGGCTAGCTCTTACATTTTAAATTAACCCATTTCTATTATTTTATATTTTGCCACGAGGTTCATGGCCTACTGGCAATATTCCAGCTGGCAGCTCATGTCTTGCTCCTCTGGCAGGTACATGGCTCTTTGACTCTGCTTACTCTCTCTATATATATCTCTTTTAGCTTGGCTTTACTCTGTTAAGCCATTGGCTGAAAGCAGTTTCTTTATTAACCAATGGCAATAAAACATATTCACAACATACATCACCTCTCACATCATGAGTGCACATATTCATATATACACATAAACACATAAATGTGCCATACATTCACAAGTACATGTATAAGAATAAAATCATCTATGTAAGATCATAATGACAGTAACATGAGGGCTCAGGCTCAAGTGCAAAGCTTTTTCATTGGTTGCTACAGCTTCTAGCAAGTGAAAGGAGTCAGCAACGCCAGTGTGCTACCCCTAATTCATCTCTTGACCACAAACATCATGTGAGAAGCCGCCTGGGAAACATGAAATCCTTTGCAGGCAACCCCTTCTGGACCACTAAACTTTGAATGACTAAAGAGTGAATGGCCCATCGAGCTCTATGACTAAGGAAGTAAGATTTTGGAAAGCTGGGGTCAGCCTTCTTTCATCCAGTCTCCTGGAAGCTGAGCGTAAGGGCCACACACACGAACAACTGCTGTGGGTGAGAGGAATCTTGAATTGAGAGGTGACTTCTGTATTCACATCTCAATCCTGTTTTACTCATCCTGCAAAGACATAGCCTTGAGACATCGAGAGGAGAGATCTCTAGAGCCATAACACAGCTCACTGACTAAATCCAACAAGGAAGAACAAGTGAGCGACGATCACTACCTGCTACTTACCAGCATTGTGCAGAGTCTTTTTATGTTATTTCATTCCATTTAATCCTTCAAACAATCCCCTAGTCCCCTGGAAAGGGTATGCTTTCCTGATATCAATTTCAATTTTTATTAAAACACCACAGCCTCACCCACATACACAATCTGTGAGAGCTACACTGATTGTTGTGCGAGGGTCAGGATAAACGCCTTGCGTTAAAGCTGCTCAGTATTAGCCTCTTTTCTGATCATAATTACAGGAAGCAATGATCACAAAATAGACCAATCAGTCTTCTGGGGATAATGGAAGTAAGTCTCCCTCACCCTCCTGAAAGGTGTGGCAAGCCATTTTTTCACCTTTAGGGTTGAAGAAGCTCTAGGTTGAAGCTAATTTCATGAAAAGCAAAGCAAAGGGATAAGGAGAAACAGATTCTTTGAAGATGTCACTGAACATTGAATCAAGTGATCCTAGAGTTTTACTCTTGATCCTTAAATTTTCTCTTACATGGGAGCTAAAAGTAATATTGTTTGATATGGGAGGTCCTTCTGTCTATGTGTTGATTTTATTGGTTAATACATAAAGGCTTGACCTATATCACAGGGGGAGGAAGGTGGAGTTAGGAGAAGCCATGGATCTCTTGCCTGAGACAGACACTTGGAACTTTTGCTGCTAAGCCACAGCCACGTGGTGGCATACAGAGACTTAGCCACAAATTAAGTAAGATATTCACATCTGTAGAGCAAGTTCCAGACCCTGTGAGTTAAGAATGCCAGCAGACTTAGCAGGCCCCAGGACTCAGAAGTAATTAGCAATTCTCCCTGTAAACATGTATAGACCCTCAGCATTTCCTTATCTCTTCCTATCAGCTAGGGATGTCTCCAGACCTGACATTCCAGCATCCTACTCTCCCCTCTGCCTTTTTGCTATATAATGCTCCTGAGAAAAAAAATAAAGTTGGCAGCTTGATCAGAACACAGACTTGCTGTCCATTTCTGGTGTCTCTTGTCCCTTTCTTTCCTCTCCCTTCAAGGTCCGTACTCCTGTTTGTGTCCCTCTGGTTGGGACAGGTTAGTTTAAGATACGAGTTTAGCCAGAAATACACTTAAGCTATTGGCCAAACAGTATTGCAAATAATATGGTTTTCTAAGTGGTTATTTCATGGATGGGTGGCCAGGATGAACAAGCAACCCTTCCCCCTATTACAATTGTTTACCAATGATAGTAAAGTTGGCATACAGCAAGTCCATTTTCTGTTACTGTAACAGCATACCTGAGGCTAGAGGCAGCTTTAAAGCTTTATCTAGCTCGTTGCTTAGGAAGTTCAATGGCATGCTTAGTTCTAGCATTGGCTCGGCTCTGGGGAATCCCCATGACAGATGGCATCACAGTGTCATAAGCATGAGGCAGAGATCACATGGGGAAACGGGCAGCTAAAGAGACACATGAGATTCCATGAGAACAATTAATCTCTTCCGAGGATACAGGCTTCATTGACCTAGTAACCTTCCAGAAGTCTCCACCTCTTAGAGGTTCCACTGAGTCGCACTTCACCACACTGAAAACTAAGCTCCCATCACACACACCCTGAGGGAGCAAATCGCATCTAAATCACAGTAATACTTTATCACCCAAGCCCTCTAGGTTCTGGTAAGACTGACAACCACAACAGTGACAGCCAATCATGATCACACAAGGTCAGACTTCCTTCTTCTTTCGTGGACCTGAGGGTGGATGCTCGGGCATGTCACTCGGCTCTTTCTGGTCATTTTGACCCCGCTGCTTCCCAGGGATTACTGTGTTAGACCAGTGGTCTTGCTCTCATCTCCATGGTCAGGTGCTGCTCTCAACCCTAACTCATAGTCAAAGCAAAGGCCATGGCAGGGTTTCATGTCCCAGAGCCAAATGTGACACAAACAAGACGTCTGCTCTCCTTCGCCAACACGCGGCAGCAAGGATGACCAGGAAATGTCAGTGGCCATGTGCCCAACTCCATATCTAGTTCCACAAGAGGAAACTATGACACATCTATTATTATACCTACCACCTTATAGGGGTGCTACACTAGCAAAACTTACCTAAATTGCATGCCCAGTAAGTTGTAAAGATTTGAAGCCAACTCATCAATTCTTCTTGCTGCTCCATGTATGTGCCACACTTCCTCACAATTCTAGCTCCTAAAATGACATCAGACACCGTTGTCAACATGCATGTCATAGGTTGCTGATGCCTGCTCATACCCCACAAATAGATAACAAGCCACCTGCTGAACTGTCAACTATGACCCTTTTCTCCTCCTAGGGATGAGGTGCTGGGTCAGGGATTAAAGGGTGAACACCTCCACCCTGACACATGGAAGAGATCTGGGTGGCCACATGAAGATGGAAGGGTTGCTACTGCACACCTATAGAATGGTCAAAAGAGAAAACAAGATTAGAAGCAAGAAGACATACAGCCTGAAGAAGAAATGTAGCCACTAAAGTCAACAATAAAACAGGCAGAAAAGGGCAAGTAAGGGCATAGAGAGGATGAATTTGGATCTTTTCGGACAGAATGTGTCAAAACATTTCTATTATTTAAAAAATTGTTGACTGACTTGGATTAGCAATGCATTTCTGGGGGGGGGGGTAAAGGGAAACACACAGATCCCACTCTGCTATCCTACATCCAGACACCAAATTCCTCTCCAACAAGGTGCTAAATAGTATCAACCCCTTGACCATCTTCCTTGAATAGTTCGCATATAGAAATACTCCACTCTTACTTCCTGTTGCCCTTACTAAAGATGGCGCTGGCTAGAGTGTTATAGCGGCCCATGCCGGTGAACCAGCATGGGTTTTTTGGACTCGGAGGTGGTGCAAATCTGCTGGACCTGGGTCCGGGGAGTCCTGGTGATGGGCTGAACCTGGCTGCGCCCAGCTGGGGTGTCCCAGAGGAGCCGAGGATCGAAATGCTTCATGGAACCACCATCCTGGCTTTCAAGTTTCGCCACGGAGTCATTGTTGCAGATGATTCCCAGGCCACAGCAGGTGCTTACATTGCCTCCCAGACAGTGAAGAAAGTGATAGAGATCAACCCTTACCTTCTAGACACTATGGGTGGGGGTGCAGCCGTCTGCAGCTTCTGGGAGTCGTTGTTGGCTCGGCAATGTTGAATCTATGAGCTTAGAAATAAGGAACGCATCTCTGTCGCCACAGCCTCCAAGCTTCTTGCTAACATGGTGTATCAGTACAAAAGCATGGTGCTGTCCGTGGGCACCACGATCTGTGGCTGGGATAAGAGAGGCCCCAGCCTGTACTATGTAGACAGTGAGGGGACAGGGAGCTCTGGAAATGCCTTCTCGGTGGGTTCTGGCTCTGTGGATGCTTATAGAGTCATGGATCGAGGCTATTCATGACCTGGCCCACCGAGCCATCTACCAAGCCACCTACAGAGATGCCTACTCTGGAGGTTCAGTCAACCTCTACCACGGAAGGGAGGATGGCTGGATCCGTGTCTCCAGTGACAATGTTGCTGACTTACACAAGTATAGTGTGCCTGTCCTCTGAAGGAAAGCAGATGTGGCTGTCTGTACCTGTCTGGGGGGCTCCTATAGGCTACAATAAATAATGGCACTCATTCCACAGTGAAGCCCACAGTTATCTCAGTACCTTTTGTGAAGCTCTGAAACCTTGTGTGTGTTCACAGTTGATGGGCTCCTGATGCATTAGCTGTTTGTTTTACTCTCTTGGATGCTAAAATTATACTACTTTTCAACTTCAAAAAAAAAAAGAAAAGAAAAGAAAGAAAAAGAAATACTCCACTCTTTTGTTACTTCATTTTCTGCACCCTGGTTTGTTTGTTTGACTTAATAAAATATCTTGGTGCTATTTCAATGAGCCTTGTCATTTTATGAGTCTATCATACTTCATTGTATAGGTGCCCTACTTTAGCTCACTAATCCTGTTGACGAGTGTTTGCATCGCTTCCCATCCTCTGCTCTTACTGTGACACTGTGAGCATTTCAGTCTCTCTATATAAATACGTCTATCGTATAAATTCCTACCACTGGCTTTCATAAAGGTGAAGCATTAAAGATTATTTGCAATTTTGATGGCTAATTCCAAATAACCTTTCATAAAGTTATACAGAGTTATTATTCCACTGGCAATGTGAGAGAGGACCAATGCCAAGTTTGTGCACTCCTGATTTCCTTATTACCCAACAATAACGGGTCTCAACATGTGAGTCATGACCCCGTTGGGGGTCAACCAACTCTTTCACAGAGATCACATGTCAGATATTTACATTACAATACATAGAAGTAGCAAATTTACAGTTAAGAAGCAGCAACAAAAATAATTTTATGGCTGGGGGTCTCCACAACATGAGAAACTGTAGGAAAGGGTCGCAGTGTTAGGAAGGTTGAGAACCACTCGTCTACAGCATTAAAAATGGCTACCTGTATCAAGTCAATTCCTGTAATATTAGGAAGCTAGCATCCGCATGTATTTAATATATTTCACAAATCCGCATGTATTTAATATATTTCACAAATAACCCTCTTTTCTATAAGTTTTATTTTGCATTCTTCATCGGGCTGGTGGTCTTTTTCTTATTGATTTATGAGAATACTCTATACACAGAGGTCTCCTGTTGTTCATTAAGTGAACTGAATGTTTTCTAATTTTATGTTTATCTTATGACTTTGTGATGGTACTTTTAAAAAAAGATGTGCTTTATTATGTGTGTGTGTTTGCATGTTTATGAGCTACACATATCTGTGAGTGCCCACAGAGGCCAGAAGAGGGTGTCAGATCCCCTGCAACTGAAGTGTCAGGTGGGTGTGATGTGGATACTGAGGACCCTCTGCCAGAACAGGAAACATCGTCTCTCCAGCCCCGGGGTTACTTTTTGCATTGCAGAAAAGCATTCCCTCCATCTGCTTTCTGGAGCATCACACTGAATCCAGGCGCGAGAGAAACAAGCTGAACTTTATTAGGAGGAATGAGGCACGACCACCTCACTCTCAGAGAGTTCTTTTATTTGACATCATCACTGACCACTCTGATACTGAGACTGCCACAGAACTCATCCCACTAAACAAACTGATATCATTCTTCATGGCATCAGCAGTTGCAGAGTCTGAAGGAAGACAGGCTTCCTGCCGTTGGCTTCCTGGCTGAATAGAGAAGCAAATGCTCTGAGGTCCCCCAGAGAATGCAGCTGCCACATCAGTTTTCCCTCTTTGTGAAGCCACCTACTCCAGACAGTCCAATTATAGGCGTCCGAAGACTCGGCCTACAGATGACTTAGGAAGTGACTGAGAAAAGAAAATAAAGACGGGGCAAATGAGTAGTAGCAGTCACCCTACAAGTGAAGGTCTCCCACACTAGACCCAAACTGATCTGCCTCAGATAGGCAAGAAACTTTTTTCAAAAGAAGGGGGAGCAAACCCTTCTCAGAGGATCAGGCATCGGGGATTTCTGGACCAGAGATTACAATACAGATGTGGTGGCCAAAGGGGATGATGCTTCTTTTAAGGGTTTAGCAGGAAACTAAGCAATTCTATAAACACTGCCAAGAGAACAGGCTAAGGCTTCTTCAGAAAAGAATGCTTCCTCCGTTTCTCAGCTGGATCTGTAGCAGCGTTCTCACATCTGGGGCCGTTCTACCTCTGCTTTGTGCGATCCCGGCAACCGTGCCCTTACTCCCTACCTAATCTAAGCCTCCAGAGATGTACCGTTGCCTCACTCTGCACTTCTCTTCCTCCTGTGAGCCCCCTCTCTGTAACTTTTGTGCTCCTTCTCATAGCCAGGGCCGAGCAATCTTCCCCACGCCTTGGCTTCTGCCTAGCTTCCTGACCCGTGTTCAGGCAGGCGCCAGTTCCTGCTGGAGCACTTCCCTGAACTTCAGCCTTTTTGGCAAGGGCACCAGCAGCCACCATCCTGTTCCTCTCGGTGACAGAACAGAGTCCTTTTCCAACCCAGACAGTACCTCAGGCGCCCACATTGCCACTCTTCCTGACCAGCAGTTGGTTATTCCCATTTTCCAGGGTTCCGGTTGGTCCTTGTGTAGATTTCCCTCCCTCCCCTACCCGGGAACTCACAGATATCTAATAAGCAAAATAAGGTCCAGATTCGCCACATGCAAACTCCACCCACATTCAACAAATAAGTACATTTATTTAAAACAAGAAAACCGGAGTTACAGAGACTCCAGATTTGATAAGTTCTGCAGTTTGTGGGTGTGATGAAGGAGCCTGTCTTTCCCTGTCTTGCTCTACCATGCTGTGCTGCCTTCAGAACTGATCCATGACGGGCTGGGATGACGCTAAGAGCTCAGCCCAGGAGTCTGGTCAACCCCATGTTCTTGGCCATAGAGGGAGAATATACAGCACAGGACTGTAAATAGACAAGGCCAGTCAGGGCTTTGGGGTTTGGGGAAAATGGTTTGCAGCACGCTATTGTTGACTTGCACGCTGACTGGCAGCTTGGCATGACAACATCTAGAGACAGAAAGACGTTTTCTCAAACACATCTTTTATTTTATGTGCACCGGTGTTTTGCTTGCACACGTGTCTGCCACAGGAAATCCTACAGCCAGTAGCCTTTAAGTTACCCGCCCACTGGGGCGTGGCCTCTCATACTGTTTAAGCCCTGTAAAGCACGCATCCGGCCTCTTTTCCGGCCGCAGGATTCAGTTGCTGTTCTCCGTTCCAGCAGAGGATTCTGATCTGTGAGTCTAGCCCTAAATAAATAACCGTCTATTAATCTCAATTCTGAGCTAACGTGGGATTTCTTTTAAGCGTCCCCCTTCGCGTGTCTGTGTAAGGGTGTCAAATCCCCTGGAAATGGAGTTGCAGACAGTTGTGAGCTACCATGGGTGTGCTGGGAATCAAACCCAGACCCGCTAGAAGAGCAGCCAGTGCCCTTAACTGCTGAGCCATCCCTCCAGCCCCAGAAAAGATTTTTCTAAAAGCATCACGGACTACCCACCCACTCCCGCCATCTTGGCCTGATTGTGTCCCGGTCATGTTCTAGCCAAAGGTTGTCAACTGGATAGAATGACAAGTTCCCTGACATGTATAGGTACCTCATGTTTGACTATCCCGCCCCCTAACTAGAGACAGGCGGGAGACAGCCTTCCTGCTCACTGTAAGGCAACCTCACCTGAAGAATAAAGGACAACAGAAATGTCAAGAGGAGTCGGAGGTACGGAAAGAGAAAGGGGAAAATATAGTACTCATGTATGAAAATTCTCCAAAAATTACAACTTAAAAACATTCAGAAAAAATAAGGTCTATGAAATACGTACAGATTTTTTTCTTGCCTTCCATTAAATGATAAAGCATTTTAAAAAAAAAGACTTAAATGTTATCCAGGAAGAGAAATACTTTAATTTTTGTGTGCTCAGATACTATTTAAATTGAGCTAAATAAATATAGTCTGGTGCTCATGAAGCAGTTGACTCAGAATTAATTTTTCTCCATCCAGGCCTAACCTGCACTTCTCTCCAGCGAGGATATGATCTGTGAACTCAAATGTACCTAGGGCTTTTTCTGGAGGAGCTGCCCGTGCGCTGAGCTGAAGTTGCAAAGTTAGCAGGGTACTGTGAAGTGTCGGACCGCTTGCCGTCCGTCTGTCTACACCCGCCGTCTGTCTACACCCGCCTGCTGTCTACACTGGCTTGCTCTCAGGAAGGAACCTTAACTCGACTCAAGATGGCTGCTAAAGCACCCTTGTCTGTATCCTGTCCAGCATCACGGACCTTTCTCTTCCATTAGTGAAAACAAACCTTTTGTTACTTATGCCTATGGTTGACATGAAGAGCTAAGCATAAATATAAAAAAAAACTCATGCAAGCTTTTATAGGTCATAAAAGATAATTCATAACCCAGACCTTGGCTGCTTCTCTGCTTTATTAATGTTTTCTACCATTTGATTTTAGTATGAACATGTTCAAAATACACAAAAGTTGAAAGGCTCACACAATAAATGATGTATCCCTGTAGGTTATGTTAAACACCTGCTAACTCTGCCACATAGCACTATAAATCTTTTGCTATTTGTTTTTATTTTATCCTATGTCTATGGGTGTTCTACCCACATGTACGTTTATTGGTTTGGGTCTCAAATAAGATGTTGGATCCCCTCAAACTAGAGCTACAGTTATAAGCTGCCATGTGGGTGCTAGAACTCAAATGCAGGCCTCTACAAGAGCAGCCAGTGCTCTCCAGCCCTTTTGCTAGACATCTCAAAGATAGGTATAGTCACACTTGGGCCTCAGTGCCACTGATAAGTACCTCTTTAAGAAAAATTGTGGGGCTGGAGAGAGGAGAGGAGAAGGAGAGAGGGGGTGGGGGGTGGGAACTAAGTTTTCCCAAACAAAACAAGGGTGTGTGTGTGTTGGTTATTTTTCTGGCAGATGTAATAAAATTCCTGCCAAAGGCAACTTAAGAAACTTTTTCTCATAGTTTGAGGGTACAGTCCATCATAGGAGGAAGTTACAGCAGCCAGAGGATGAAGCCACATTGGTCACACTGTGTCTCCAGTCAGGAAGCAAAGAACTGAATGCTGATTCTCCATTAGCTTTCTCCTTTTTTTTTTTTATTAAAGATTTCTGTCTCTTCCCCACTTCCGCCTCCCCTTTCCCTCCCCCTCCCCCAATCAAGTCCCCCTCCCTCATAAGCCCAAAGAGCAGTCAGGGTTCCCTGCCCTGTGGGAAGTCCAAGGACCACCCGCCTCCATCCAGGTCTAGTAAGGTGAGCATCCAAACTGCCTGACTCAGTCTGGGACCCCAGCCCGTGGGGCAGAGCCATCCTCATTTGGGATGAGTCTTCCTCACTCTGTTAAACCCTTCTGGAAACACCTTCCTGTGCTTCCATAGTGACTCTAGATCCTGCATCCGGTCCTTATCCCCTTAGCTTATTTTAATCTAGAAGAGTTTTCTTTTTTTTAAATGATGATGATCTTTAAAAGATTTTTTAAAAAAAGAAAGAAAGAAAAAGAAAAAATGTCCCCAATTCTTGACCTGCTGGTTTTTATCCCAAAGCATTCTTTAATTTGTTTTTCTAGCGTGGGTGTCTGGTTAAAAGATAGGCCTGATTAGATTCAGGGTTGTTTTTGTCAAGGGTCCTGAGTAGAAGCAGAACGCACACTGCAAGAGTTTAATGGACGGAAGTTACAAGAAAGGGCTGCTTCCAGATGTGTGACAGGCAAAGGGAAAAACGTGACTGAAGACTGAGCTGACCAATAGAAACTGTGAAGACTGCAGTTTTCCAAAAGAGCCCCCCCCCATCCTGTACGCAATGAGTCCTAGATCTAAAAGGAACATGGCTGTCACCTAGTCAACCTCCCTTCCTTCCACCCTCAGCATTTCTGCTGGAGCCTCACCCCCTCGGTTGAAACAGATCCAGTCAAAAGGCAAACTGCAAAGGTTGCTGCATGATCATAGTCTATTGGGGAAGTTTGCAGCAGCCAGGGCTAGACAGAAACAGACACCAAATAAGGGTCTAGAAATTACTGTCTTACAAATGCTGGAGGGAAGCTTCGTTCTCCAAGGTCTTAGCTCAGGAGGTCACACACAAGAAACTCTCAACAAATATTCGCAGGGCATAGTGGCACACACCTTTAATCCTAGAATTCGGGAGGCAGAGGCAGGAGGATCTCTGAGTTTGAGACCAGTCTGGTCTACAGACTGAGTTCCAGAATATCCAGGGCTACACAGAGAAAACCTGCCTTAAAAAAAAAAAATTTGCTGTGTTTAGTTTCACTGTGGAAGAACCCAAGCTGAACCTGACAAGTTCACACTCTGTTGTGGAAACTCTCCCAGTTAAAGACAACATTCCCATCGCCCAAGCATCTTCACACAATTTCTTTATTTCTGAAGCCTGGGCATGCATTGTTTCTAATTGTGAAAATACATCCAGGGTCATATATTGCACCCTTGTCATTCGCCTTGCAATGTTTCAGCTTGCTTGTAAGGTTTCCAAATAACAGTCCGAACCGCCTGTAAGTAGATTCGTTTGTAAACAGACATCTGCATGAAATCCACCTGTAAGTAGATTCGTTTGTAAACAGATATCTACATGAAATCCGCCTGTAAGTAGATTCGTTTGTAAACAGACATCTGCATGATCTACATTTACATGAAAAAGTGTCATTAGGTTGAAGTGTGAACGATGCTCAATGTTTCTCAAAGAAGATGAAGTTCCTTCTCTGTGGACTGTAAAGACAGACAAGCCACTGAAACTCTCTAAACTCAACCTGAGAGAGGCAGATGGATATGTTATTATAGGAAACCTAGAGGCCCCCTTCAGCTCAAAGAGCTTAATTGAGCTGTGTAAATTTATCGGTCCCACCTGTCTTGTGATGAAGTTAAATTGGTTTGGATCTAAACCTCACTATCTGTACATAGTGACTTCGATATTGCTCGGCAGTATAGACATCTGTTGGCCTCCATTTTCTTAGCAATGCGACAAGAAAGCTGAATTGATTAATCTCTATGGTCTCCATACACCATCATATTCCATAAATCTTTCAGAACTCTATAATGGCTCAGATATATACTTCCTATGATACTGACTGAAAGTATCATAAATATATATATGATATATAAATATCATATATATTCATATATATCCTAAATCTTCTGGATAGATGGTAGTTTGTTTTCTAAAAAACATGTTTAGCTTTATTATATACCTTTAGATTCCCAACAGAAGTATTACAGTGGGGGTGGGGGAGTAAGAAGAACTAATAGACATATTGAAAAACCACATGGAAGCAAATCCTAACTCTGCCATTGATAAATTTCATAAACTTGGTCAATTTACCACTCTCAGCAGAATGATGTCAAAACCTGCATATCAAAGCCTGCTCACCAGTGTGTAGTGGGATTTGGAGGTGAGACCTCTGGAAGGGGATAAGTTCATGAGACAGAGCCATCCTGAATGTGTTGGTACCGGATAAATGCAATCCCAGAGAGCTGAAGACAGCTGTCCATGACCAGAGACTGGGGACACCAGATCAGTGTCTGGAAATTCCTTGATCTTGGGATTTCTAGCCTCCAGAAGTATGAGGAATGAATTGCTGTTATGCATAAGTGTCCTGCTCTATGACATGCTGTTATAGCTGCTAGGAGAGACTGAAACATCTGGTTTTTCCATCCAAAATGAAGCAGCTGTCTGTCCCTATTTCGTGTTGATGTGAATAGCCCTCACGACAATTTCTGATATCTTATTTGGAACCGTGTGAGGAGTAAATGTTTCCTGGAAGTTCCTTACTATAGTTTTGATGAAAAGAATTGATTGACATCTGACATCCCCAGGTAAAACTGCCCATCGAGCCAATTAAGGTTTGTAATTGTTAATATTATCAATTTAAATAGATCTAGAATCACTAAGATATGAATATCGGGGCATGTCCGTGAGAGACCATCTGGCCTGGGGTAGCCACTGGGCATGCCCGTGACAGACTGTCTGGTTTGGGGTAACCACTGGGCATGCCCATGAGAGATTAACTGGATTGGGGTAACCACTGGGCATGCCCGTGAGAGACCATCTGGATTAGGGTAACCACTGGGCATGCCCGTGAGAGACCATCTGGATTAGGGTAACCACTGGACATGCCCGTGAGAGACCATCTGGACTGGGGTAGCCACTGGGCATGCCCGTGAGAGACCATCTGGATTAGGGTAACCACTGGACATGCCCATGAGAGACCATCTGGACTGGGGTAGCCACTGGGCATGCCCGTGAGAGACCATCTGGACTGGGGTAGCCACTGGGCATGCCCATGAGAGACCATCTGGACTGGGATAGCCACTGGGAATGCCTCTGAAGCATTTCTTCAGTTGGGTTAATTGAAGCCAGAAGACCGACCTTGAATGTGGGTGGTGTGGGGCCATGGCTGGGATCCCAGACTGGATAAACCAGGGAAGGATTGACCAGAGTGTTCAAGCTCTCCATGGACACAATGTGACCAGCAACCTCACGTTCCTTCCTCTCCACAATGTGCTTCTCCCAGAAGTGTGAGTGTAACTAAATCCCTCTTTTTCTGAGCTGCTTTCTTCAGGTTTCACCGGGGTGTTGGTCACAGCAACGGGAGAAGCAAATGCACAGCTGCTGACTGTCAGCGTTAGAAATCTACTTTGAGCCGGACGGTGGTGGCGCACCCCTTTAGTCCCAGCACTTTGAGCTGGGTGGTGGTGGTGCACTCCTTTAATCCCAGCACTCGGGAGGCAAAGGTAGGTGAATCTCTGTGAGTTTGAGGCCAGCCTGGTCTACAAGAGGCTCCAAAGTTAAAGAGAAACCCTGTCTCAGAAAACCATAAAAATAAAAGAAAAAAATGAAATGAAATTTACTTTGACTAACATGAAGAATCAGAACCTTCCTAGAAGACCATGGACTCACTCAGATCAGAGAAGGCTAGAGAATCAGGGCCAGGAGGGCAGAACAAAAGGAAGACCCCCTGAGGCACATGTCACAGGAATAGTGTCATAGTTTATGACACTATTACATAGTTACTACTGGAGTGAGTGAACTCTCTTTGGTCTCTGTGTCACTGTGTGGAAACAGGTTCCAGGGTGGCATCTGTTTGGGTGAGTCCTATAGCATGTCTTCAGAGCGGCTGGGCTGAGAAGGCGTCTCCAGTCATTAATAGTCCCACCAGAGTTAACCAATGAGAGACAAGCACGTCCCCAAAAGGAAAATATTCCTGTCACTGCCAAAAGATACCGAGCAGATAGAGGGCTGCCAAAAATGACAACAGGAATTTCCACTCAACACCAGTGCTTTGTTTGTTTGGAATCTAGGCAGCACTTGGGAGCCAGAAGTGAATGTGGAAAACCTAGTAACACTGCATGCCTACAGTTCCAGCACTTGGGAGGTAGAGGCAGGAGGGCCGCCACAAAAACAAAGCCAGCCAGGTCAACAGGAAAAGGGCGGGAGGGAGGGAGGGAGGGAGGGAGGGAGGGAGGGAGGGGGGGGGGGAGGGAGGGAGGGGAAGGGAGGGAAGGAGGACAGGGGACTGCTATGGGACAATGGTCTGTACCCTGTCAATTGTATTTTAATAAATGCTGATTGGCCAATAGCCAGGCAGGAAGTATAAGCAGGACCACCAGGCAGGAAGCAGAGGTGGGGCAATGAGAGCAAGAGAATTCTGGGAAGAGGAAAGCTCATTTTTTTGCAGTCGTGACCCAGCTACAGAGCAAGCAAGACCAAGCCACGTGGCTAGCATAGACAAGAATAATGGGCTAATATAAGATATAAGAGTTAAGAAGAAGCCTGCGCTAATGGGCCAATCAGTTTATAACTAATGTAGACCTCTGTGTGATTTCTTTGGGATTCAACAACTGCAGGAACTGGGCAGGACAGAAACCTCAGTCAACAGGGGTGGGAGGGAGGGAGAGAGAGAGAGAGCGCGCGCGCGCCAATGCCATCACTTGTATCAATTGCTTCCCCCAAAGAATCTTGGGTTCAGCAAAACAGATACAGTGTGTGTGGCAGGGGTGCCAAGGACAAGGGATTTCCACTTTACCTGCCTACAGTCCAGTCATTCTCTATCAGTCACCGGCCTTCTCCACCCCTCTGAGCCACACTGCGTCTGCTTCCCTCCAAAGCCCAAAAGCTTGTGCACCTCTGCCAGACCTGGAACTCCACTCTCCCCTCCCTGACCCCCAGATCTGACCACTCTGGGATAGCGCTGCAGCTGGCCCAGCTGCTGTCTTTTCATTGGCCACACCTGGCTACCCAAAGGAACCCCCTAAGCTGCGTGAACAGTCTCCACCCCCAGGTAAATGATGTGCAGAGCGTACTCTAGGGATCACTGCCCACACACATCAATGAGTCAGATTTAGCATCTTCATCTTTCTCTGTCATTTGCTCTTCCTTTTCTCCTTGGTGAGCTGTTGTTACAGTTTAAAGTTGCTCAGAGTCTCGCAAGCATTGAATTTGCCTTTCTGTCCAGTTTACGCCAGATCTGTGGGCTCCATACAAATCTTCTCACGTTCACTCTTGAGTGACCCAGATAATCCTCTCTCTCTGCTCTTTCTTCTTCTTATCCCCTCTTTATGAACCTGACTTAAGAGCCATCTGATCATTCAGATCCCCCAGATTCTCCTACTTCACAAAGATCACATTCCATACTAAGGGCCCAACTGCATCAACTTAACTCCCCTGTGAACCAAGTCCTAAGGCCAGGACCAAACCTTTTGTTGTTTATGGGATGCTTGCATCCATCTAAGCATTTTCAGTGCTTTGCTTTAAATAAGCTACATTAACAGGGATAAAAAAAAATCAATACTGAAATCGTACTTGAAATTTTTGGGGTTTTGGGGTTGTTTTTTGGTATTAAAATTTTTGGGTTTTTTTTTTGGTCAATACTAAATTTTAAGTCATATTTGGGTGACTACTCAAATGTACAAGAGCCCGGGTTATGGTTTACTGGGCCTCAGACACTTCCCCTTAAATGCCCAGTCTCCCTCAGCAATACTAGTCCATGCTCTATTGTCTTCAAGTCCCTGATATTCTCGGCCAGTGATAACCAAGTATTCAGGATGATGCATATGAACTAGTCCCCAGGGGTCTTGTTTCCCTCATATTCCTCGGGTTGTGCAGCCTTTGTCCCAAGGATGGAGGAGCAGTCATGCTACTAAATTTCTCTGCTGCTGCAGCACTCGGCCTCCTCCCACCCTTCCTATGCCTCACTGCCCCGTGGACGAGGCTCTGAGGGACCCCTTATTTAAAAGTCTTTCCTGATTCAAGCAGTTCAGAGGCAGACAATGCCCCAGTTACAGTTTCCTGTATTGCGTCACTATGAAACCTCCATCCTGCATACTGAGTCATGGGATTTTTCTCTTCCTCTGTGATAAATGTCAGGCTTGTAGATATTGTCTATCATTTCTGTCCCCCCTTACTCCTTGCTTTCTGATTCCTCTCATAGACTAAAAGTTTGGGGTTCCAGAAAGGGCTTTTAGCACACTTTGGGGTTCCAGAAAGGGCTTTTGCCAGTTTGGGGTTCCAGAAAAGGCTTTTGCTAGTTTGGGGGTTCCAGAAAGGGCTTTTATCACAGTTTAGGGGTTCCAGAAATGGCTTTTAGCACATGCTTAGCTTGTATTCTCTTTCTCTCTTGAATCCTAACTCTAAGAAAAGCCAAATGTGAGTCTCCATCCTATCCTTTCTCCGTGCTGCTTTTCCTGATAAGTAAAAGGATAAGCCAAAGGTTGGCATCCATCTGTCTTCTCCTTGTACTTCCTTTTACAAGAACTTATAAGAATATGTCCTTTCTGAGCTGTTGAGCCTCACTTATACATTCTTGTAAGCCTTAGTATCCACAGCAAGGGCCATGCAGCTGCTACCACAGCTGCTCCTGACTCCACTCTATCCAATACTGCTTCCAACAAATGGAGTGTGTTCTCCAGTCCATCAGCCACTGGGCACAACTCCATACCCAAATAGCAGACCATATGCATCAAAGAGACATGCCATGCCACACAGAGGAAGATGGCCACCCTGGTATTCCCACAAAGATGCTCCACCCTCAAATGTCTCAACCTTTCTCACATGGCTTGTCATCCACATCATGGTGCACACGATTGCCACTACCGCAAAGAAGTACACAATTCCATGCCACACAGGGAAAGGCAGCCATCCCGGAGAGGCAGATTTTGTAGTGAGGAGGAGCTGCGGACAGGCCTGCTTTTCATCCCACCCGACTCCCACACGGCTAGCTTTATACCCAAAATAACAACACACAAATTGTATTCATTTAAACACTGCCTGGCCCATTAGTTTCAGCCTCTTATTGGCTAATTCTCACATCTTGAATAACCTATTTCTAATAATCTGTGTAGCACCACGAGGTGGTGGCTTACCGGGAAAGATTCAGCATGTCTGACCTGGAAGCTGACTCCATGGCATCTGCCTCACTTCCCTTCTTCCCAGCATTCTGTTCTGTCTACTCCACCTACCTAATTTTCTGTCCTATTTAAGGGCCAAGGCAGTTTCTTTATTTAACCAATGAAATTGACACAAAACAGACCCACCTACATCATTTCCCCTTTTTCTGTTTAAACAAAAAAGAAAGGCTTTAACTTTAACATAGTAAAATTACATATAACAAAACAGTTATCAAGCAAGAATTACAGTTACAATATTTATATCTATTTTATCTTTATCATAACAATGGAAAACTATAACCATCTATTTATTCTTCAACTCCATCAAAGACTCCAGAAAGATATAATATTACCTAAGTAAACAAGAAATAAGCAACTTCCAAACTCTAGAAATGACAGAGACATCTCGCTGCCTGTACAGTCACCCAAAGTTCCTCTGTACTGTTGGGGCATCCATCTTCGGCCTTCAGGCCCATAGTATTCAGCAGACATTTCCATGAAGCAGGAAATTTCAAAGGCAGTTCAGTCACTATCTGCTGTGTCCTGCAGAATATCTCGCAGACTCTTTCATGAATCAAGAACCCTGAAAGACCATCTTACCTTTAGGCAAGTTCAGCAGTCCTCTCTCTGCGGGGTTCTTTGTGTCCAGTTTATGCAACAGTCCAGGCAAGAGCAGTTTCTTGCCCAAATGGCTATCAAACTCCATAAGAAGCCTCTTTGATGCCCATCTTCATCTTGAAGTAGTTGATGCTGTCAGGAGCAGACGTGTCTCACTGTCATGAACAATACTAAGTTATTAAGACATTTAAAATGCCATATTCTGTAGCCTTTGAAAGATATGAAGAATGTCTATCTAACTGAAATATATCTCTATATATCCAAAAAATCTAACTAATATGACTACAAGCTTGACTATTATCGATGATTATCCAGTAACAACCTATATTTCCTAATTATACATTACATTTTTAAATAAACTACAAAATCACAATACCTTAATCAAGATCAGAAATACATATACATATAACAAGATTGACCTTGAATTTATATCAATAAACCAAGATTTATACCAATGAAAATTATTCATATCTGTATTATATCCCCCTTTAAATGTAAAAGAACATTTATAAACAATATTTGGGAATATGGACGTAGTTATTTCTCTCCAAACTTCTTCTTGCTGTATAGGGGCACCGTCAATCAGATCTTTCATGGTATACCCTGTGTGCCAGCTTCATCTCAGTCAGCAGCTGAGTGAAGTGATTTTTTTGAAGGTGTTCACAGCAACCTTTCAGGAGGGCGTGGTCTATCATACCATATTGGGATAGAAGCAATTCACAGGGTCTCATCCTCTGTGAAAACAAAAGAAGACCCTCTCCAAAGCATCATATCTTTAGACCCAAATTCTGAAATCATAATACCCTTATGATATCCATTCTGGTTCCGCTTGGCAGCCCATATAATGTCTCTCTGTACTTAACTCCTTTACAGTCAAAAGATTCAAAGAAAACACAAAAATACAAAGAATCCAGACTCTTTGTGAATTTTCCATTTTTACGTGGCTTATTTTCCCTTGTTTCTTTTAATCTATAAGTATCTGTTCTCTGTCTCTTTAAAGACTTTACCCTTTTCTTAAGACATTAACTTTATTCTTTGTATTCTTTTTCTTCTCTCTCCCAAGCCTACATACACTCATCCAACACTGTGACCCATTTACAGGTCTTTTATGTCTGAATCTGTCCTATTGTGAATCTGTAATTTTTTTACTATCCAAGAGCACTTCTTAAAATGCTAAGCACTTCTTTAAAACTTTAGCTTGTGCCACATAGGAGTAATACGGTACCACCTGTTTCCTGCCCAGTCTAAATCTTAACTGCACTGTTATTATGGTAATTATGATAGTTCCTGCCTGAGACCAGCACAGTTCAGCATGATGGAGCTGAGCTGCTCCTGCCTCAGAGCCATTTGGTGCCCCTGAGCCGCACACAGTTCCAGGCAAACAGCAGTCCACATTGCCATCAAGCAAGCCATAGCACTTTACTTCAAATGCTCCATTCAAAAGCTCTGTCTTCTGCAGGAGCCAGACAGAGATTGCAATGGCAGCACAGCCCAGGAAGCGGCATTTTAAAATGACCGCGGCTTTTTTCTGCCACTGTTGCTGAAACAGGAAATCTCTCTATGGCATGTCCTAGCAAACAGCAAAAAGCTGTGTTAAACTCTCTTTCCCTTATTTTTAAACCCTCTCAGGTTTTTAAGTGGACTTAGTTACCACCATTATGTGCCAATCTGTAGTAGGAGCAGCCAGCCGCTTCCCGCCTCCCAGCTCCCAGTGACCAGCTAGCTTTACCAAAATAATTACATGGAAACTGTATTCTTTTAAGCACTGCCTGGCCCATTAGTTTCAGCCTCTTATTGGCTAATTCTCACATCTTGATTAACCCATTTCTAATAATCTGTGTAGCACCATGAGGTGGTGGCTTACCGGGAAAGATTCAGCATGTCTGACCTGGAAGCTGACTCCATGGCATCTGCCTCACTTCCCTTCTTCCCAGCATTCTGTTCTGTCTACTCCACCTACCTAATTTTCTGTCCTATCCAAGGGCCAAGGCAGTTTCTTTATTTAACCAATGAAATTGACACAAAACAGACCCACCTACATCACCCCTGTGTGTGTTCTGCCCTCAGCTATATCAGCCTTATTTGAATGTTTATCACCCATCATAGGGGGCATGCAACCCTCCTCACTCTTGGTTCTCTTCCTCCTCAGGCACCAATTGTGTTGTGTGGCCTTTCCTAGGGAAGCATAAACATCTGTTTAACCCAGATATGGCACTAATGACAAACCAAGGGGCTTTGAGGTCTCATCTATGCTCAAAAAACCACCCAGAGCTACAGTTCACTTCCTGTTGCCCTCTGAACAAGCTGTAACCAGCACCATGTCTGCTTGCACACACTGTGCTCCCGACCATGGGTGACAACGGACTGAACTTCTGAACTGTAAGCCACCACCTCAATTAAGTTTTTCTTTTATAAGAGTTGCCATGGTTATGGTGCCTTTTCATAGCAATAGAAACCCTAAGAGAGTGACCAAGGAGTTTATTGGGATTTCTTTCGTTTTTTAATTTTTATTTATTTGTTTTTGGTTCTTTTGAAACAAGGTCTCACTTTGTAGCCCTTATTGTCCTGGAACTTTCTCTGTAGACCAGACTTGCCTCAAAATCACAAAGATCTACTCTACTCCCCTGCCGTAGTACTGGGATTAAAGACTTGTGATACCACATCAGGCCTTTGGGGGGTTCTTACAGGAATGGGGATTATTTGTTAGGAATATTGGTGATTTGGTGGCTACTGCATCACCAAAAGCCATGCAGCATGGGTAAGAACTCACAAAGTTGCATTCCTAGAGATTCCTGACCAGCTTGCAGGCAGTGATACCAAACTCTCCTTACTCCTAGCAAATGTTTGCTGTTATTATAACCTTGGGAAGGGGTCTTGTAAGCCTTGTAACTTTCTGAGCTTCCTCATCCTCATGAGGCTCAATAGGGAGTGACATGATTGGAGATGTGATCTTGTTGAAGTAGGTGTGGCCCCATTGGAGGAAGTGTGGCACAGGAATGGCCATTGAGGTTTCAGAAGCTCAAGCCAAGCCCACTGTCACTCTGTCTTCCCACTGCCTTTAGATCCTGTCCAGAACCCTATCTGCCTACATGCCACCATGCTTACCCAGGAGGATAATGGACTAAATCTCTGAACTGTAAGCCAGCCCCAATTAAATGTTTTCCATTATAAGAGTTGCCATGGTCATGGTGTCTCTTCACAGCAATAAAACCCTAAGACAAGGAAAGAATATTTCAATTCACAGGAAGTAGCCACACAATAGCATCATGACCAAAGTTCCTCTGAGAAGCCTATCACAAAGGCATAGATGAGTCTAGCACCACAAACCATGAGGAACAGACAAGCATCAGGATCTGGTTTCTAATTCTAACTTTGTTATATAGGTCACTAGGGAATATTTACCTATCTCTTTGGTGTGCATTTCTCCCTATAAAATTAAAGAGTTAACTGTATCTCCCGATAAGATTAAAGAGTTAACTGTAGGTGGCATTTTCCTGTCCCAACCTTTTGCTCCCAAAGAACAGACAACTGCTTCCCAAATTACCACACAGAAATTTAATATTACTTATAAATATTCAGCTGATAGCTTAGGCTTATTACTAGCTAACTCTTACACTTTAGGCCATATTTTTTTATCTATGCTTTGCCACGTGGCTCATGGCTTGTTACCTCATTTGCTACACTTCCTGCTTGCTCAGAGACTGACTGGTTCTCTTCTGTCTCCACCCTTCTCTGTGTCTGGCTGTCCCACCTATACTTCCTGTTTGCCTACTAGCCTGTCAGCTGGTGTGAATATGAGAGTAATACATATTCACAGTGTAGAGAAGGAATATTCCACAGCAAGCTACACCATATCTGCTCTCTAAATCACCTGGGCTTTTATAGTCTATAACCTCAAACAAAGTAGGAAATACTCTGTAAGAAATAAGAATAGGAGTCTAACCTAAGAGAGGGGAACACACTTCTGTTTGAGATATGACCATGTGGGGAAAGCAGAGACTGAAGGTGAGGGAGTCACCTGTGGCTGTGTTGCCTAGGAGTGCTTATAGCAAGGGGGCTGGAGAGATGGCTCAGTGGTTAAGAGCACTGGCTGCCTTTCCAGAGCCCTGGGGTTCAATTCCCAGCACCCACATGGCAGCAAACAACTGCCTGTAACTCCGAGATCTGACACCCTCATACAGACATACATGCAGGCAAAACACCAATGTACACAAAATAAGAATAAATAATTAAAAATAAAAAGCATGGTCTTCCTTTTTACTTGATAGCCCTCGGCTCTGTCCAGCACAAAACCGACTTTCACGCTGTGTCAAATGTCACATCCCTGTGAAGTGAAAACTGAGTTGAACGTGTTGGGCCAGGAGCCAGATGGGAGGATACTGATGGTCAAATGCACACAAGCAAATTTTAAAGAGGCCATCAAGTTGAATGGGTTAAAAAAGAAAAGATTCTCAGGCTTAAAAGAAGTGAATAAAGAAATAGAAGACCTAAAAAGTCAAGTTGTTGACCAGAAGCTGTCCTGGAATGGTGTTTTAAAACTGAGAGTAATGACCCATGAGAAGTTAGTGCAGCGGTTTAATGCAGTAGCCATCTGTAATCTATTGCATGTATCTGTGCCGGCCTGAACAAAGTCTCGTGTCTGACTGTCCCTATGTCTGTCTGCCCTCAACAAAGGACTTTGGTCTGCATTTATCAAATGTTGCAGAAAACATGACATGGGAATGGGATTCTTTATGAGTTTTACAAGGGAAGAAACTTTACTGAGAGAACAGTACTGTTACAAACACATCATCAAGCCGTATCCACAGATTGCTTCCAGCGTTTACAGTGGCTGTCTGCTGCACAAGGGAAGAGGCAGCAGCTTTCCGCAAGCGATTACCACAACACACACAGATCCGTATCTCTGGGCCAAGGGCACAGAAGAACACATAAGACTAATGATACACATTCCATTTAGGTTATAAAGCTGATTGCGTGGGAAATCCAAGGCAAGCAAGGCTAGTTGTTATGGTCTTCTCTTTGAGGCAGGCTGAACACAGACTGGTCACACAGTAGGATAATAGATTAAGTCTTAATTGATCTCCAGGTGGATTGTTAATTTGGCTGAGAGGTCCAGCAAAAGTTCACTCTTTGCAGAACGTCATAAAATTCATAAAATTGTACCACTGTGTGAAATGTTTTCTTAGACTTCTGCCTTTTAAAATAACCAATTCTAGAACCTTCTTATTGGTGCCCTATAACTACTACCTCCTCGTCTTCCCTCCTTCCCACCACTGAGCTTGTCTTCCTACTGCACTCAACCCTTCCCAGTGAACCTTGACCTCTGAGAAAGGTTGGAAAACTCAGAGTTTTCCTAATAAAGAAACACTGTGCAATCACTAAATTCTGTCTCATCTTGATGGGGAAACATTTATACCAGATCTAGTCGGGTCAAATGCAGAGTCCTACAAAGAAACCAAGGGGTCAAGAGGAAATGATCTGGGACAAGAATGCTGTCTTCACTGTTAAGCAATCGTGAAAGTAGGAGAAAGAGTTCTTTTCATTTCTTTTTTTAATATTTGTGTGTCAGGGGGCCATTGTTGGGGACTGCAGACCCCTGGCCCCCTGACTTTCTTTGCCTGCTGGAGTGAACGGAGTAAACAGCTTGTTTTCCTGTGCCTGCAGCTGCTCTGAGCACAAGACCCTCATGAGTTCCTGATGGCAGGGGAGTGGGTTCTGGTGGATTCTATAGCTGGAAGTCCCAAGAACTGCAGCATGGCTATCAGTTAAGGATCCCCATAAAAGCTTCCCTGGAGCACAATAAAGTTGGCATTCTTGGTTGAAGGACGACCTGTGTCCCCCGTGTCTCTGTGTGTGCACATGTTTAAATCTCCAGCCCCTTTCCCAGCTTGCGAACCATCGTCCTGTAGTGCAGTTGCTACAGGCTGCATGCACAAGTATGTGCGGTACCCCCAGAGGCCAGAAGACTGCATTAGATCTCTGGAGCTGGAGTGCAGGCATTTGTAGGCCATCCAACATGGGTTTGGGGGGCAGAATCCTAGTCTTCTAAAAGAGCAGCAAACACCTGTAAGGACTGAGCCATCTCTCCTACAAGGTATTTTCTTACTAAACTGTTTGACTGCTTCATAGAAACATGGCCACCACTGAATAAATAATGTACAGGGTAGGTTTGGGGTAGGTAGGTTCAAGAAATAAATCTTCAACATAGAGAGGTTGTTGGAATTCTAGGTGGCCTAGGAAAGGAGTAAGACAAGGCAGGAATGAAGAGCTGGACACCAAAGAGTCAGAGGGACCCTCGTCTTTATCACCACCACCCAGAAAGAGTAGGCTGGCCTCTGAAGTGGTGGGCAAAGGACTGTGTCTAACTGAGAAAACTCAGTCACCCGCAAGTACTTGAAAACAGCAATAAAATGAAGTTGACTAAGTGTAAGAAGAAGGGTGGAGGGAGGCCTGGGGCAGACATCACACAAGGCCCTGCCCTGCCCCGCCCTGCCCTGCCCTGTCCTGCCCTGCCCTGCCCTGCCCCGCCCTGCCCTGTCTGGGAAAAGCAGCTGCTATGCAGCCCCAACAGCTGTTGCCTTTCCCAACACTCTCAGATCCTCGTACTCTTTCAAGAGTGGCCATAGGCTGAGGAGAATGGTCCCAAACATGGATGGCTGCTGCAGGCTTCAGGCTTGCTTTGATTTTCACTTTTTCACTGGCCTTCAGGTTCTAGAATTTTTAACAGCAAGCACACCGTTGCTTCTCTAAATAGGAAACAGCACTGGTGCTATGTGTTAAATATTTCAGTGAATTAACTGAACAAGGCATGAAAATAAGGATCAAACAGCACATGTTCCAGGAATTGTGTCTGGGTAGACATTAATTTGTGATAAGACTTTCACATTTTCCAGTTTGAGTTCTGCCTGCGTTCTAACTAAAGCATATACAAAGCCTCCATTTGTCCAGTCCAGGCTGATGGTCACTATCAAGGTCTTGTTCCCACATCAGGACTGGTGACAGATTGCTCCAGAATATTATCATTTCTGCTTAATTAAATGTTTAGGCCAGAATTTATTGGATGGATGACTAAGGAAAAGGAGAGGTGACTGTTATGGTTTTCTGTCTCTTTAAGAGACAAGCCACGCCCACTCCCACTCCACTCCCTCCCCCATCCACTGAGGCAGGCTGATCTCCAGCTTCCGGCCTGAGCTCTCTCTCTTTTCCATCTTCCTCTCGGAGAGGCAGCTTCACTTCTGCCTCTCTCCCCACTTCTCTGCTTCCCCCCTTCTCTGTCTCTTTCTCCTCTTCTCTCTCTCCCTCTCTCTCTCTCTCTCTCTCTGTCCCCCCCTTCACCCTTCCTCCTCCATAACCCCCTGAATAAACATTCAACCTCACCCTGCATGTCGGTCTATCCATGTTTCTGTCTTCTGCCCGCCCGCCATGTGTCTCCCTGCCTGGGACCAGCCATTGCTCAGGGACCAGCAGCCGTCTCTGCCTGGGGCCCACTGCCTGCTGCCACATGGCCTGCCACCACTGCTCTGAGACCAGCAGCCGTCTCTGTCTGGGACTGGCTGCTCCCAGAGCCTGCTGTCTGCCGCCACATGGCCCGCTCCCACCATTTGGGACCTACAGCATTTCTGCTGCCTACTGCCGCGGGGATCTTGCAGCATTTTTTAAAAAAGAATAACAGTGACAACATTTCTAAGCACTCTAGATAGGTGCTGGGCACAGAGTAAACACAAAACAGGCGTGTTTTAGTTGGAGTTTCTATTGCTGTCAAGACACACCATTACCACGGCAACTCTTATGAAGGACAACATTTAACTGGGGCTGGCTTACAGTTCAGAGGTTTGGTGCACTATCATGGTGCTGGGGAGCATGGCAGTGTGCAGGCAGACGTGGTGCTGGAGGAGTGGATGAGAGTTCATCTGGATCCACAGGCAGCAGGAAGAGAGAGCGAGACACTGGGCCTAGCTTGAGCTTCTGAAGCCTCAAAGCCCACCCCTGTCCCCCAGTGTCACACTTCCTCAACAAGGCCACACTGTGGGAACTGCAGCCCCAAGTTGATATCCCTTGCCCCCATTTGAGGTGCTTATCTGCAAGGAAAACATAATAAATTCTCTCTGCTCCTGGAGAGGGAAAGGAAGGAATTTTGAGTGCATGGTGACCGTTCCTTGATCCCTGCCAGGGTCAGGTTACAGTCCCTTTCGCAGCCCCCTCCTCATTTGGTGCCATGGTATAAAAGCAGCCCCAACAGGATAATAAAAGAAGCTGTTCCACCTCAACCTCGTGCTCTGTTTATTCATTCAACCTGGACACCCTCTGCCAAGACTCTTGGTTCCAGCCCACGATGGCGCGGCACCACACCTCCAATAATGCCACTTCCAAGAAGTCTATGGGGGCCATTTTCATTCAAACCACCACAGGATGTTACCTAGGTATTATTGTTTTGGTTTTTGAGTTTTTTGTTGTTGTTTTATGTACGTTGGTGTTTTGCCTGCATGTATGTCTGTGAGGATGTTGGATTTCCTGAAACTGAAGCTACAGAGAGTTGTGAGCTGCCATGTGGTTGCTGGGAATTGAACAGTGGTCTTCTGGAAGAGCAGTCAGTGCTCTTAACAATTGACCCCCCCCCCCCCCCCCCCCCCAGCTACTATTGTTAATGGGACCTTTGTTAACATCCTCATTATTACTACTCAGGAAACAGCACTGAGGAGAGATCATATCTTACTGAAGAAGGAGAGAGAGTATAGGAGTAGAGAAAAGAAATGGAAGGGGCCAGAGAGATGGCTCGGTGGTTATAAGCATTTGTTGTTTGTAGTAATAAGAGCAGCGGGGCTGAGTCCCCAGCACCCCGGCCGCCAGCTAGCTTATGCCCCGAAATAACAACACACAAACTGTATTCATTTAAACACTGGTTGGCCCATTAGCTTTAGCCCTTACTGGCTAATTCTGATATCCCGATCAACCCATCTCTAATAAACTGTGTAACACCAGTCTTACCGGGAAAGATTCAGCATGTCTGACCTGGCGGCTTGCTTCATCGCGTGTGTCTGCCTCAGAGAGCAGAGCTATCGCGTCTGCCCGGGGGGAGGGGAGCATGGTGTCTCTTAGAGGAGCTATGGAGTCTGTCTGAGTGTCTTACTCTTCCTCCCAGCATTCTGTTCTGTTTATTCCTCCCACCTATGTTTTAACCTATGAGGTCAAGCAGTTTCTTTATTACTTAACCAATGACCTTCCTCCATCAGTTGTTCTTCCAGATGACCTAGGTTCAATTCCCAGCAACTACATGGTGGTTCATGAACATCTATAATTCGGTTCCAAGTGATCCAATGCCCTTTTCTGACTACAAAGGCACCAAGAATTCACATGCACAGACACACGTGTCTGTGCATATATATAAAATAAATATAAATATATAAAGGGGAGTCTGTAAGGAGTTGGCAAAGGGAAAAACATGATCAAAATACATCAAAAATCTGAAATAAAAAGAAATGGAGAAGGGTATAAAAATTCAAAAAGATGTGCTTTGAATTTGCTGCTTTTAACTTGGGGGACAAGAAGGGAGAAATTGGAAGAGTTGAGAATATGGCAAGTGTTCAGACTCAGGATGGAAGCCAAGGAGACAGCATGAGGTGGAAGAAAAGCAAGTGACAACCCATGGGGTCGTAAATGAGTTGAGTGGATAACATCAGCACCTTTCTGATGAAAGAGAATGGAACACCACACAAATGCTAAGTTCTTTGTGTGATTTTTGAGACAAGGTTTCTCTGTTGCTTTGGGGCCTGTCCTGGAACTAACTCTGAAGACCAGGCTGGCCTCAAACTCAAAGAGATCCACCTGTCTCTGCCTCCCGAGTGCTGGGATTAAAGGTGTGTGCTACCACCACCCAGCAAATCCCCAGTTTTGAAGGCAAGTATTGTTTATTGAAAGTTTTTTTTTCCGTTTCTATCGGTGTATGCGTGGGTGGCAGTTACGGTGCCAACACTATTTGGAAACCACTTCACTATATCAACACAAAGCCCTGGCCTTTCCCTGAGTTTTGTCTGTGTTCAGGTGATCATCCTGGAAGAACCTCGGGTATAGGAACTTTTTTAGAGGGTTGTAGCAGGGAGGAGGTCACTCAAATGGAATATTCTGGATTTGAGCTAGTTTATTCTCAGGGCAAACTGTTCACTACTAAGAACTCGTAGGTACTGAGCCCTTACAGTGTGCCAGGCACTGAGATAAAGAGTCCCCATTGATCCTTCCAGCAGCTCCAGGAGGGGAAGAAACATCAACATTACAACAAAACCCGAGACCAACAAACCTAGATCTAGAAGCCGCAGAAAACACACATGGCTCTTTCCCTCTCTCCTTTCTTCCTCCTTCCTCTGTTGGAAATATTATTTTAAGGTGTGTTACTTTTGTTTATGTTGCATTTGTTTAATTCTGTGAAGCTGTGGTACTTTGCCTGTCTAGACACCTAACAATAGCAAGGCAGGAGAAAGAATAGGCGGGGCTGGTAGACAGAGAGACTGTATAGAAGGGGAGGACTGCGAAAAGGAGAACAGGAGTAGCCTGAGAAGGAGGACATCAGGCACCAGCCATCCAGCTACACTGCAATCTATAGAGTAAGATTTGAAGAGAATGGGAAAGCTCAGAGGCTGAAGGGTAGACAGGGCAGTATGAGTTAACTAACAGCTGGCCAGCAACAAGCCAAGCTAAGGCCAGGCTGTTATAACTAAGAATAAGCCTCCATGAGTGATCCATTTGGGAGCTGGGTGGCGGGCCCCCCAAAAGAGTCCAAAGAGCTTAACATCATATTACAACATTCCACTCTCTCTCTCAGTCTCTCTCTCTTCCCTTTCCCTTTCTTCCCTGACCCTCATTTCCTATGTCAGGAAAGAAAAGAAAGAACATTCAAGTAAAATGAAAAAGGAAGAAAGGAAAAGAAAACCATGGAAACAGATGGGATCAAGAGGAAGAGGGAAGACACCAAGAAACAGGAAAGGAAGGGAGTGTTGACCTTGGTGGACATCTAAATGGCCTGTAGTACACGGTCATCCCAAATGTGGAGCCTTCAGGAAACCTGTTTGAAGAAGTCTGTTTGGGGAACAATGAGAAAGGCAGAGGGGTACAGTGTGCCAACACAAACGTAAGCTTCCTCTTTCTGTTCAAGGTCAGCCTTGGTGACTCAAGACACAGCCTGATCCAAGGGAATGGCACCAGCTTCAGAGGACTGCTCCTGAGGCACCCCGCGCCAGGGCAGGGGGCAGCCTGAAGTCGCAGATTCTCCCTCTCAGAGGAGCCCCTGGATCCAAGACGAGACCATGATAGAGCCCTGAAGATCTCACCAAACATCAGGAGTTCTGAGCTGTGAATCCTTTTAGCTTCCAGGAATTCATTAAATGGATGTAACTTCAGCCCAGTAAAGTTTCTGCTGTGACAGAAAATGTGGGAAGGTCTGCAGCCCAACGTTGCTGCCCAACACCACTGAGATTTATCACAGGGATTTATCAGGGAATGTGACAGAGAGATTCCATCCCCAGGGCTCCAGTCATGACACTTCATTGTCTAGAGAGAACACAAGCCATGTGCTATTATGCACACAAATTCCCTGCCAGAAAATGGCCCCACTCTGGCTCGAGTCACAGGGGCTAACATGACTAGAGGGATGTAAATGTAGCTAACCACCTGGCGGTCATCTCTCAGTAATTCCAAGGGAGAACTCAGGCTGATGAACAGCTCTGTGGGGTGGATGTCAATATCTCAATATACTTACATTTCCATTATGTTTTGAGGAGGGCCTGCTCTCTTGCCCTTCCTACCCACCCTTCTTTCCTCCTGGAGCTAAGAAGACACCATAGAAAGATGCCTGCTTGTATTTACTATGACATCACTAAAATCTGTTGTTAGCAGGGAAAACCAGTTGCTATCGCTGTTACATGTTGGCCCAGAAACTCACATTTTAATGACTCCCCTTTGCTTCATGTATTCTGAAGAGGGCCCAGATTCTATCTGTGTCAATGACACTCAATGTAGGATCTCTCAATGCCTTGGGCCATATGCAGAGAAGCAAAGAAAACCTCAGACAGAAATAATACACCAAACTTGGATTCCTGATTCAGCCTTGGGGAACTCCCCAAAGAGTCTCAATATATAAGAAAGGGAAGAACAGAAGAAAATATTCTCAAATGAAATTTTAATATCCTCTAATTAAATCCCTTTTAGTGCTTTGTTGAGATAAATGAGTTTCCTTATGAAATGAAAAATCGAGTGACCTCCAAATCTCTCTTACCAGCTTTCTGGGGTCCCCCTTAAGTTGCTGAGTAAAATGTGGCCTCTCTTGATATCCCCCAAGGTCCACCTCTCTCCTGACCCCTCCTTTTGCCACTCTGCCTTTGGCAGGTCCTCTTTCTATGCAGAACTCAGCTCCATGGCACCCCTGCACACGTAGAGAAAGCTGGCATGCAAATCTCCAGCCAGGTCTTGTCACCAACCTTCCAGCCCCTATGTGCAGGAAGGCTGACCACTCAGCTGCCACCTTCTGCTGGGACAGTGGCTTCACAATGAATAGAGTCCACTCCCATTCTTGGGAAGTCTCAGATAGTCATTGCCCTGAGTATTCTCCTATTTCCTGGCCCCACTTTTTTCTCTGAAACACCAGCCTTCCTGGAACACTACCCACCCCTGCCGTCAGTAAGTGTCCTGTTCCTCCATCCTCGGAGGCCAGAGGCTGTGGCATCTTACCGACTCCTCATAATCATAACCATCCAAATGAGAAACCGGACACAGTTGACTGTCACCAGCTCTGTGGTCTCCTCCACTTTAGTCCCTGTACCTCCGTGGCATAGTTTGTAAAAGGATGGGCATGTGGCAGGGCTGTTGGAAAAGCAAATGAAACAGCAAGGGAGACAGCACTGCGCTTGACACAAGAATTCTGATTATTCCAGTCACATATCCATCCAACACATTTATTGATCACTTTCTATGCCAGGTACTGTTCTAAGTCCTGGAGATACATCATGAGAAAGCAAAATAAAATATCTGCACTCCTAAGGCTTACAACCTGGAGGGAACAACAGACAGTGAGCAAATAGGTCATATGTTGGTTGGTATTAAGGACCATGGAGTAAAGGTCAGGCAGGATGAGGGCAAGAGGGAGTGCTAACATGGAGAGAGGCTGTTGGGCTTTTTCAAGATGTTTGAGGAAGAGGGCATTAATAAGACGACATTTGAACAAAGAGCCAAAAAAGATTAAGGAATTATCCAGCCAGATTTTTACAGGAGGAATAGGCATAAGGGCATTCCAGAGATAAGTCTGACCCATCTGAGCCACAGCCTTATGGAATGGCAAGGACAGGTGGGTGTGCAGTCAGAAAGGAAGCCATCAGTCTTTGGGTTCCAATTGTATAGGTCTTATGGATCCAGCAACGAGCAGCTTGTGGCCAGAGTGGGGTAAGAGCTGTCATTAGGCTATGCCTGTATGAACCAAGAAGTGACCTCATTGAAATAAGGATGGTAGTAAAGCCAAGAAGTCAAGAGAAGAATGCCGAACCCAGGAATGGGTGATGTTAGCCTGGACCAGGATTGACACCTTTTACTTGAAGGTTTCCCCCATGAAAGCTGGAGTCCTGATCTTGGATTCCATCACCTAACCCCTTCCTTGTTAGACCATGCAAATCTCTCCCTCTCACGTTCAGCCGTCAATACCCGGCAGTCATAGTCATTTCCCCATCCCAGCTCCACTCTGGGACTTTCCACTGAGTCCTACACTCATTTCTCTTTCCTACCATAAACCAATCCCTTCCAGGTTTCCTCAAATTCAGCAGCAACTGGAATTCTTAACTATGAAGGGATATCCCTTTCAATGTGGACACTCAAAATTAATGGTATGACTCTTTTAAGTGGATCTTACCACTAGGTTTCCATGACAACAGTTAACATCGAACACATGCTCAAAAACTTTCAAAAGACTATTTTTTAAAATTCTCTTTAATCCTTACAATACTCCAAAGAAGTAAACAGGATTATTAACCCCAATTGCACAAATGCAGAAACTAAGGCACAAAAAAGGTAGTCAATAGTCCAAAGCTAGTAAGGCAAATGGAGGGTGGGGTGGGGCTAGTGTTGGAATCCTGAAAATCTAGCTCCAGAGTCAGCCTTATCTGTCTTCCCATTCTCCATCATTCTGGCTTCCCAATCTCCATCATTCTGGC
>JABTXL010004601.1:511314-533701 GCA_025134845.1 Neodon shergylaensis | reverse complement strand
TCAGAGCCATAACTGAATCCAGGTTTTCTTGGTTTTCCAATTTAGGAGCACAAAGAAAAACTCATCAATATAAAGCACTGTATGGCTGTTCTTTGCTCTGTACCATTGTTTGACATTTTGTATTAAAATTAATAACAATTTGAGGGCTAGGTGATGGCTCAGTTGGTAAAGTGCTTGTTGTATAAGCATAAGGGCATCCAAATTTGATTCCCAGCATTCATGAAGAAGCCATCTATGGCAGTGTGCACCTGTAACGTGGTGTGTGGAGGCAGAGAAAGGGGGATCCCCGGAGCTTGCTCGCCAATCAATCTAGCCAAGTCAGCAAGCTTCAGGCTCAACAACCTTTATTCTAGTTTCATTCCGTTGCTATGATAAGACACCCTGCAGGGCAGGCAGAGGAGTTCTTTGGCTAACACTTCCGGGTCAGAGTCCATCATTGGAAAACACAAGCAGGAAACTGAGGACTGCTTGCTATTCCACACGGTCACCTCTAACCAGGGAAAGCACTTACAGCCAAGGAAGTGCATTCAAACCATGGGTGAGCTCTGCTGACTGGTTCAGTCAAGGTTCATGCTTTGCTTCTGTCTTAGTTGGGGTTCCTACTGCCGTGAAGAGACACCAAGGCCAGGACAACTCACTTACAGTTCAGAAGTTTAGTTCCTTTAGTCATGGCAGGAAGCAAGGCAGCATGCAGGCAGACATGGTGCTAGAGAAGGAGCTGAGAGTCCTTACATCTTGACTCACAGGTGTCACTTGAGCTTAGAAGACCTCAAAGTCCCCTCCCACAGTGACGCACTTCCTCCAACAAGGCACCACTCCCTTTGGGGGCCATTTCCTTTCAAACCACCACAGCAAGCTTTCCTCTACATCCCAGGACCATTCGCCCAAGGAATGGTGCCACCCACAGTGGTCTGGGCCCTCCTATAACAATGAACAATAAGATAACCCCCCTCCCCCCAGTAGATACAAGACAGGCCAATCTGATCCAGGCAATTCCTAAATCAAGGCTCTGTTCTCAAATGACTTTAGGCTGTGTCAAGTTAAAGTTAACCAGGGTAATAAATAAATTTAAAAAAAAATTTGAATTAAAAAAAGTTCACCAGGATACCCTGTCTCAAAAAATAAGATGGATAGCAACTGAGGAAGACATCTGATTCTGGCATTTATGTTCATGTGTGTACATGTATGTGTGCATTCAAATATATGTATGCACACACATGCACACAAGACATAGTAACAACTTATTGTACTCTAACAGTGTTCTACTTTAATCCCATCTCCTACCACCAAAACCATGTCTCTCTGCTAGAACTCCCCTTCAGCCTTCATCTTACAGCTTATTCTTCATCATCATTATGTATATATGCAGGGAGTGAGCACGTGCCACCCCACCGTGTGCACATGAAGGTCACAGACAACTCTTTGAAGTCAGTTTTCTCCTTCCACCTTTCTTGGGTTCTGGAAGGCTTGGCCAACCATCGCTGTGTCCACTGAAGCCATGTTGCCAGCCCTACAGCTCAGTTACACTCCCGAGCATTCGTCGATAGCATCACTGTCCATCAGTCCCCACTGTCCCCCGATGGGCATGGAGCATTTGAAACACTCAACGTGATGTAAGAGCCACATCTTCCCACAGGTCCTTTTTGTGTCTGGGATAGCGTTTCCCTGGTTATGAACTGCTGAGGGAGATAGCTTTTGTAGAGCACACAGTCTCTGGTGGAGAGGTGGCCGTCACCCTACCACCCATTGAAGCTCATTCATGACAGAAAGTCCTCACTTGAAGTAAAAAGGAAGAGAATGGTTTTAAATTACTGCGACCCTATCTAGGTCAAGGTCTACTCAGAGTCAGTTATCCATCGTAAGGACTCTTCCTGCTCCTGCATGTCCCTCCTTATTGTCTTCCTAGTGTTTGCATTCCTGGCTGTCATCTTCTACAGGGGCTATTAGAGGAAAAGAAGGAAGGTATATTCAAGAGTAAAATTTCAATAAATGATTGTCCACACACCTGCTTTGTGTCAGAGAGAATAACTGGGAGTCATAGAGAGAAATAGAGAGCCCTGCTTGTGGGAACAAGAGCCCTGCAGGACAAATGCTGGATGGAAGATGTGTGTGTGTGTGTGTGTGTGTGTGTGTGTGTGTGTGTGTGTGTGGTCAGAAAGCAGTTATTGGGGAGAGGAGGAAGGAGGTAAAGACACAGAATGGACCGTACTCTTATACTGGCACTAGAAGTCCGGGAAGAAGCAGAGAAGGTAGAGGATATAAACACTCAGGGTACAGGGCCCTGACACTAGAGAGTGAGTAGCCACAGATAGAGAGAGGGCTCTGTGGATGGTGACCTGACATCTGGCTTACCTCAGTCTGCTCCAACTTCTGGCCAGTATGTCACCAATATTGTTACTATACCACCCTCCTCACTCTCAAGGGTATCTGTTTCTGGGGCCGACGACACACTCAGCCACTTAAAGCTCTCACTGCACAAACCTGACGACTTGTGCTCAATCCCCGCATCTCATGATGGAAGGAGACAACTCCCAAAAGTTGTCTAACTTCCTCACGTTTACTGGGTTTGTGCATGCTCATATTTAAACACACACACACACACACAGGAGTGGGGTGCAGGAGGTAAAATTAAAAACTCCAAGCATCTTATTCTGGATAGTCAATTACATGACCATGGACATTTCTTGCTAATTTTAGGCTGACCATGATAACTACTGAAAATATCACCCCTGACAGCAACACAGACTAGAATTAGAAGCATATACATCTGAATGCTACAGGCTAGAGAGGTTGTAAAATGACAGTTCATGGACCAAAAAAGGTACTTCTTTTTTTCTCATCTGGCCCACACAGGACATTGTTTTAACCCTGAAACAACAGTTACTATGATAATATTGAATTTAGAACTCTGGGTTTCCGCCTTTATTTTATAAATGGTAAAATCTCAAGCACGGGTCTTACATGTTCCACCATGCTGATGGGTGACTGGGGCTCAGCAGTAGCTAGCAGTATTGGGTCTCATCCCTACCACAGTGGGCAGCCTCCGGCATAGGCATCCAGGGCCTTTGCTGCAGAGTATCCACATCCATCACTGTATAGTAGGTGTGTCCACAGAATGACAGTGTCACTCCCAAGCTGAGATCACAGAGACACTCGGCTCTGGTTATCCCCGCTCACTTGATCTGCACTGTAGAGTCTACAGGAAGTCAGCTGACATCTTGCAGAAAGAGATCTCCATGGGGAGGAATCAAAACGTCCAGTCAACAGCCATGTGAGCTTTCTGCAGTGAAGCATCTAGCTTCAGTCCCTCACTCAGATGACAGAAGCCCCACTAGCACCCTGGGTGCCACTTTACAAAGGCTCTGAGCCAGAACCCTGCAGCCAAACTGCCCTTGCCCTTAGAAACACTGTGAATACAAGCACCATTGTTTTCAGCCACTAAGTTCAGGAAAGGGCTGCTTGTTCCACAGCGATAGCTAACTAATATATGAACACAGTTGTCCACAGTGATAGCTAACTAATGTATGACACAATTGTCCACAGTGATAGCTAACTAATATATAACACAATTGGTTTATTTAATTTTTTTGAGATTTTAATGTAGTTACATCATTTATGGACCCTTTTTTTAAATTGTTGTTGTTGTGTGTGTGTGTATGTCTAAATACAACCTGCTCAGTCTGCATTCTATTAATGTGTGTGTTTTCAGGACAGACATATGGCTTTGGGTAACCCACTCTCAGCATTCCTCAGGTGCCCACTTTCATGTCCTGTGTATATGTATGTGTGCGGGGCGGGGGGGGGCAGGTATTGCCTGCTGAATACTGTTGAGGGTTCTAAACAAGGAAGGTAGAAGTGAGCTCAGGTCTGGCTCTTGACACATGATGCTAACATTTATGAGGAGCTGAGGCAGGTTGGTTTTAACTCAAAATATGAAGCAATCTAGAGCAGTGCTTCTCAACCTGTGGGTCTCTACCCCTTTGGGGAATCAAACAACCCTATCACAGGGGTCACCTCAGACCATGGGAAAACATAGATATTTATATCACAATTCATATACAGTCATGAAGCAAAATCAAAAATAATTTTATAATTGGGGTCCACAATATGAAGAACTCTATTAAAGGGTTGCAGTGTTAGGAAGGTTGAGAACCACTGGTCTCAAGCCTCAATAAGGGATTGTCTAGTTCAAGTTGGCCTATGGGTAGGTCTGTGGAGGGTTGGTTTGATTGCATTAATTGATGTGGGGAAACTTAGCCCACTGTGGGCAGCACCATTCCCTGGGTTTGAGAAAGTTAGCTAAGCAACACGCATTCTCACATCTATTTTCTCTGCTCTTGACTGTGGATGCGACACGACTGGCTGCTTCGAATCCTTCCCCCTCGACTTCCTGCCCTGACCAACAGTGACCTGGAGCAACAATAGCCCTACCTTCCCTCAGTGACCTGTGTTGGTGTGTCTGACCGGAGTAATCAGAAACAAGACTTGAATAGAACAGAAAGAGATGATGTTCAGGATCAAGACCAAGCTTCCCGAGAAGCTGTTGAGTAGATAGCAATCCTGCATGTCTAAGAGAGAAAGCTGTTTACTTTGGGTGAGACCACGGAGGCCAAATTCTCAGAGCACCCTGAAACAGTATAGAAATGTGGCAACTATTTGCCGTTTCAGGTCCCTTATCTGGGAAACATGACTGGTGATATTTTTAGCTGAAAAGTCTCTGAATCTCCATCTAACAAGGTCTTAAACAGTTTCTCTTTCTCCCATGACTGAAAAAATGTAGCTGCTGGGCCAGGTCAGCTGTTCAAAGATACCCTCGGGATCTCAAGTTCCTTCTACCTTCCAACTTCAACTTCCTAAGCATGTTGGTTCATTGCTTCGTGTTTCCAAGACAGTTGTTACATCTCCAGCCCTCACATTTGTATCTATAGGAACAGAAAGAAATGAAAGCAAGTTGAGTTTGTTTTGTTTCCATTTTTAATTTTTGTATATGCACATGTGTCTATGTGCACAGGTTTCCCTGGAGCTACAGGTGCAGGCAGTTGTGAGCTGGTAATGAGCAATCAAACTCAGGTCCTTTGCAAGTGCAAACACACTCTTAACTTCTGAGCCATTTCTCCAGCCCCCAGTTATAAGTTTTAAACTGTCTCATTGTATCAAGAAAAATCAAAAGTATCTGTTTGTGATAGAAGCCATATTGGCAGTAATAAAGGCTGGAAAAGTATTAATATCTTGATACCAAATAAAAATTGAGTTCTTACCCAGGTGGTGGTGCACGCCTTTAATCCCAGAACTCAGGAAGCAGAGGCAGGTGGATCTCTGAGTTGGAGGGCAGCCTGGTCTACAGAGTGAGTTCCAGGACATCCAGGGTTGTTACAAGCCAGAGAAACCCAAGCCAGAGCCGGAGAAACACTGAGTATACAGTTGCTTCAATTGTCTGAGGCTGGCAGAGGCCTGCAGCTGGTGAGTGAGTGCCCATAGCTGTTGGAGCTGCAATAATGAAGCTTCATCACCAACAGGGCAGAGGAATACCTTAAGACCCAATTAAGCTAATCGGCCTGAAAGAAGATGAAACTATTGCTTTAATAAAAAGCCAGGACTTGGCAGTGCTATTTTCCTTACCTTTATTTCTCCTCACGAAAGAGTGTTTCCCTCACTACCTATTCTTAAAAATTAGCTTTAAATTGTGCTCCCCGGCACTTTCAAAGTCTCTCCATGAGAATATAAACTTGTTTTTAAATTTGCTCCATGAGAACTCCACCTGTAGCAATGGTCGTCCCTAAGAGAAGTAGGTACGGAGCACAGTCACCTGGGGCGACCACCGGCTTTGCTTTAGATACAGCTCACTAGCGTGAAGAAGCAATACTGCCTACAATGGTGATAAAACGTCACAGGCCGGCATGCTTCCATAGCTCAGGGGCAACGCAGAGCCCTAAAACTTTGCAAAGCGTTATTGAACAGTCTCAAGGCTGTAGGTTAGAGAATTAAATAATTGATGGGCAGTCACCCACTTCCCTAGTCAAAGACAACCATCCAGGGGCCAGGACACACAAAAAAAGCTGACGGCTGTCTTAAAACGGGAGAGACAAGTTGTGGTTGACAGTGGTTTTAAAGAAAAGGGAGGTTCTAGGTACCTGTTCAAAAGAATTCAAAACGGCCTAGGAGAGAGACTTTCACCCCCTCGTTTGTAGTAGTAGTAGTTACAACAATTGTAAAAGCCACCAAGGAACGAATGACTCGGCAAGTGTGCCCTGGGCACCCAATGGAGTAGTATTCCTGCTTCAAAGGAAGGAAATGCTAACACGTTACAACATCGGACTAAATGAAGCAGAGAAACAGCAAATAGAATTCAGAGTCCACCTAAGTGAGGTGTCTAGAGACAGACTCATGCTGGTGGCTGCTAGGGCTGGATACTAGTGTTGGGTGGGAACTGAGTTTCAGTGGGAAGATGGAAGTTCTGGCACTGGGTAGTAACGATGGTTGGCAGCAGTGGAAACACACTCCCGTCTCGGAAGTGTGCGCTAAAATGTGTGCCTGCGTGTGCGCACACACACACACACACACATATTCAAAACCCCCTTCTCCACTATCCATCAAGTCCTTGAAAGTTCCGTCACGGGGAAAAGACGGGAACAAAATGGAAGAGCCTTCTAGACTCTTCCTAGAAACACCTTTCTGCCACGTCGTGGTGTTTTGTTGTGTTGTTCTGTGGTTTTGCTTTGTTTCCATTTTTATTATAAATTTACTTGGCATTTCTGATTGGTGGAAAGAGAACACACCCCACCAGAGTGGTCTGAGCTCAAGATCCCACCACACCCCAGGTCAAGACCACAACCCCGTCCCGTCTGCTCTGCTCAAAGGCCTGAAATGCCACCACCCTTATTCTTTCACGCCCAGCATTTATGGTAACTCCGGGTCAGCTGTTACACACTGACCTGGAATGGTGTGGCTCTGCAGCTGCCTCGGGCTCCTGGGGACTCAGATAAACTGGAGCAGTCTGCAGCTTCTGGGGCATCGGGTAGCAGAGCTCAGGACAGTATAATGCTTGATCCCGATTGGCTCTCTTTTACATTTCTGTTGTGGTTTCTTGGAGAAAACAGGGGTCTCTATTGAAATGGTTGGGAAATGACTGAATTTTAATGGAATCTAATTGGCCCCCCGTGGTTATCTCAAAGGAGCAGTGGTCATAAAAGTTAATTAAGTTAGATTCATTTGCATATTCAAGATCATCCTCCCCCCCACACACACACACACACTTTGAAAGGCAGAGAAACAGAAACTGTGGCTCACACTGGCGGGGTTAGGACACACAACGATGTCCAGGTGGCTCGGTTGGTACTCGGGGAATTAGAACAGACTATTATTTTAATTCTCCTGCCTTGAGACCTTGCGTTCTGTGCTGGTGTCAAACGAGAGGTAACTGCTTCACGTTGCTCTTCTCACTTTGAGATGTGGAACAAGCCCTTTACAGAAACGGGTTTGCCATGCTAAGCCACCAAAGCAGTTTTCTAGACAAATGGTGACTTCAGAACCTTCCAGAGCAACGTTTACAACCACAGGGCTAGCCAGCAGCAAGCGCATTTGTGAGCATGCTCGAAAGCTTATTGGCAACAGGAGTGCAACTTCATTTATTATGGGTCAGAGGAAGAGAACAATCGGACCCTAAGAGGATGTCTTGTCTGCCCCGCTGCCTGGGGTAAGCCTAAAATAACCGGCTGAAATGAAACTCTGGCCTCTTTTCCGTAGCCCCTGGGGAAACTTTTCCACAACCACCCCCTATTACCTGACCCATTTTTTAACAAACCTTAATATCATACCAAAAGCGTCCCCTGAGTCAAACCTCTATTCCCACTGCTGCTGACTGACCATCTGTTCTCACAAGCAAAACAAGAGAACATGGGGAGTCAGCACCCCCAGCCCCAGCTCGTCTGCAATACCTGCCAGCCTGGGTCGGTCGATGGCGACTGACGTCTGCCCTACTTCCGCCAGCCACTTCTGCTTTTTAACTCAGATGAAGACTTAGTATCCCCACTCTCATCTTGTGAGACAGCAGGATTAATGTGTTCTTTTTAATGACGCCAAGTTCTTGAGGAACGGCAGAGTGGAGGACAGAACAACTCCACCCTCGTGCAGAGTTTACAGGTGACTCCAAACGGGAGACCTAAGAAGCCCGCTACAACAAGGCTGGACCACCCAAGGCTGGGAGCACCAGAGACGCTTTCTGAATGAAGTGACATTGCACGGGGAAACCTCAAGAGATGACCAGGGGTTTTCAAGGCGGGGGAAGGGATGAAGACAGCAAGATCCCTAACGAGAGGGCGGGTGGAGCTGGTTTGAGGGTTCGCAGTGCAGTTCAGACCACAGGCAGATCAAGTTCTGGAGTCATCAGGTGCCAGTCCCTGGCTGTACCTGCTCCCTCTTGCCCAAAGCCTCGGTCCTGTCGGACTGAGGACCTGAGCACCTGAAGTGGAGCATCTGGAGTCTCATCTGAGCATCCAGGGAGTCTGGACTGTTCCAGAGACCCCTGAAGTGGAGCATCTGGAGTCTCATCTGAGCATCCAGGGAGTCTGGACTGTTCCAGAGACCCAAGTGATTAGTGTGACAAAGGGCAATGGGGCCGTCTCTTTGGGTACCACATGGCTTAGGGAGTCACACTTTCAGGGTCTCCAAACTCTGGCCTGTCAAGTGAGAATCAGCAGCAGTGGTCCCTCGTAGCCCTTCAGTGGGTCCCGTTATCCCTGAACTGGCCTACACTGGGAAGGGGGGCAGTTATCAAACAGCTGGTAGGCCTCTCTCCCCTTACTTTTTCTTGACTGTGGGAAAGCATACATAGTAGAATACTTACCATTTTTGACTCTTAAGGCACGTGGTTCAATAACAGCTCACAACCTATGCATTATCTGTTGTTAAGATCTTCCTTCTATCTCACTTTTGAATGAGTCTGAGCAAGTACTGCAGACATTTGCAAACCAAGGAACCTGACCATAATAACTCTAAAATAAAGTTAATATGCAAAATTTTATATTTTTTGAATGGCACACATACATAAATAAATAAATTTTGATCATATCCCCTGTTTGGGTTGAAGTTCCATCCTAAGCCCCCTCCCCAGGAGGTTACTCAGCCCAGACCCCACCTCCGAGAAAGCCTGCCGAATGATGACCTCTCCCAGGAGATGCTCAAGACCACTCCCACAGCGTATTTAAACTGCACCCCAGAGAACAAACACGCGGTTTCCAGGTCTTCTTTCCCTGTCTCCTCTCTAGGGGGCTGGAGAACCATCTAGGAGTGTTGGTATCCATTAAACCTGTTTTTTTTTTCTAATTCAGTTTGATTTGGTCTGATTTGGATTATTGTGTCAGCAGAGAGGCTTATTGGGACGCAAAAACTTCTCATCCTGCCAACTTTCTCATTGCAGTTTTCCAAACCCCCACATCTGCCTTTCAACTTTGTCTTTTTTTTTTTATAGACCCTTGTCCCATTACTGCTGCCCACAGACACATGGATGTGGTCGTCGTGACTTTTTTGTGTACCTTAAAAGACCAGTTATGACTCTAACAGCAACTGACACTTCTGTCACCTGGTCAATGAATTGGAGGGGGTACAGGTATCCAGTAAAAGACAGTCCACCCTGTCCCTCTACTTCTCCAAAAAGTTTCCAAGATCACAAGGCCAAATACCCCAAATTTACCCCACCCCATCTACCATACAAAGCCAGCAGCCTTGTTCATCATCTCACAGGGAGGCAAATCCATCCTCGTTTCTCCCACAGATAAACAGTAGAATCCGACTTCCAACTCAAGTCAGCTTGGCTTTCAACTTTAGTTCCATCCCTACCTAAAAACAACTACCAGCAACCAACGGGTGAGTCGTGAAAGGATGATGATGGTTGAGTTTCTGACTGCTCTTGTCACATGCTTGCCTCTTCCCTCTTCCACCAGTCACTTCCTGTCTCCCTTGCCCACAGAAATGATGGCATCCACTGCCCCATTTTCCCAGAGTGCTCCATTAATTAATTAAGAACTAATTCTGAGAGTACCGGGGAGCAGTCAGGAAGGGTTAATAGCCTGAGGAAGGGTTGAGCTCCCACACCGCAGGTGGAGACAGAAGGCCAGGAGTAATGAGGCTGGGGAACCTACCAGCAAGCAGAAGCCTTCTCTGCGAGTCTTAATAGGACCAAAAATAAATGTCGAGACCAGGAAACTGTCAGGCAAATTAATGTGAAGGGCGCAAGGTCTGTTTCCTCTCAACAGGTAAGGATTCAGAGCATATGGCTGGAGAATGGGTTAGGAAGAGTAGGACGATAGCTAACTGATGCTCACCCAATACAAGGACAGGGTACCCAGGAGGGCTACAAGAAAGAGCTGGAAAGAAATAAAAACAACCACAGACATTAAGCCATGAATCATGCAAGACCTTAAAAGGCTTAAAATGCAAACAAATTGGGACACTATAATTTTGTGTGTATGTGAGTGTGTGTGTGTGAGTGTGTGTGTGTCCAAAGATTTTTAAAAATACAAAATATTTACCCCTTGGAGTAGTCAAACATCCTTATTTTGACTTGCGTAGCGCACACAGTTTCTCTCCCGGGCTGACCCCTACCACCACCGAGAACACCCAACAGCTGGAATGTCTCCCCTTCACCTCCAGGTCCCTCCTTCCTTTCATCCCTCAGCCTATGCACCAGCTCCCAGTCACACCCAACCACTCCATGCCAACCTTATCCTAACAATTGTCTCTAACAATCTGCTTTCCTTACAGAAGGACTCTTCAAGGGCACACTCCACATCGCCCTGACTTGATGCTAGAACTCCTGACCGAGCCCAGTCTGTTAAAAAAGTCTGCTCTTCAAGGGCATGGTTGGTGAGGGCCAGCCTCGACAAAAATACTCTTTTCAGAGTGGAGGTGTGGGAATTTAGAAATATAGTAAAGAATATGAAGACGCAAATGAAAATGTAACATGCAGAAACATATAGGATAGTATCAGGAGGGAATTTCAGTGAGTACTGAAAATTTACCCGTGTTTAATTTCCAGCTGGTTAATACACCCCTGATGTCAAAAGGCAGGAACAGAACAAAAGGACTGCATTAACACACAAATTGAAAGTCATGGGTTACATTCATTGCTCATGCCTTAGACTCATGCCCTGGACCAAACACTCTGTAGGCAAACCACTCCCTGGGTGGAATCCCAAGTTATTTTCATAAAGGGAACTGGAACTTAGTTGGATACTTAGACTTTGGTTTTAGGTAGGAACCAACTACTTCTCTATTTCAGGAGCACAAGGTCTGGCAACTAGTCAACTAGTTGATGATAGTCTTGAAAGAACAGAACTCTGATTTACATATAGGTGGGACTTTTGCTTGAGTTAGAAGCACAATAACATTGAAGGAACTAAAAACAAGTCCCAAACTCTGACCTTTGGCCTCCTTGGGCCTCCATACATGGACCACATGGCCCTGACTTGATACTAGAACCCTGACGAGCCCAGCTGTAAACTAATGGATGTGATGTGCATGAGTGACCATCTACCTTGCCTAAGAAGATCATAAGTTCAAAGGTCATCTTTAGCTGCAAGGTGAGTTAGAGGCAACCTGGAGATATAGGATACCTAATCTTTTTATAAAAAAAAATAATTTTAAGAAAAATAAGATGTGAGTTCTAGACCAGCCTGGTCTACAGAGCTAGTTCCAGGACAGGCTCCAAAACCACAGAGAAACCCTGTCTCAAAAAAACCAAAAAAAAAAAAAAAAGAGAGAGAGAGAGAGAAAAGAAAAATAAGAAACAAGGGGAGGGATGATTGTAGGTGGCCTTCACCAGTTGATTTTGTTTCTGTACACCTCCTGAATGCTGGGACTGCAGGCATGCATCACCACACACAGCGTTTGTGGTGCTGAGGACTGGGTCCAGAGCTTCACTCACACCAGGCCTGCACCTCTACCAACTGACCCCCGTCTCCAGCCAGAATACTAGCCTTTTTTGACTAATTACAGCCTCAAAAATTCCCTTCAAAGCTTCATCTAGGATTGAGTTTGATTAAATAATCGAGAGTTGCTAAGCCAGCCTGCCAGGGAACCACCCAGAATCCTGGAGGATGTCCTTCAGCCTAGCCAAGGGCACACACACACCATAAAGCCATCACAGGTCACCACACAAAACAGCTTTGTCCTTATCCCTTGTCTTAGGGGTTTTTTTATTCTGTGAGGAGACACCATGACCACGGCAACTCTTATAAAGAAAACATTTAATTAAGGCTGGCTTCCAGTTCAGATTCAGTCCATTATCCTCCTGGTGGGAGAGCATGGCAGTATGTAAACAGATGTGTTACTGGGGGAGTAGCTGAAAGTCCTAAATCTTGTAGGCAAAAGGAAGTCAACTGAGACACTGGGTAGTATCCTGAGCAGAGGAAACCTCAAAGCCCGCCCCCACAGTGACACACTTCCTCCAACAAGAACACACCCACTCTAACAAAGCCACACCTTCTAAAAGTACCACTCCCTATGAGATTATGGGGGCCAATTACATTCAAACTACTACAACCCTGAAGAAAAGAAGCTAAAAAAAGCTAGTGATATTCAGGAATGAGAAGGACTAATTTGCTTGCATAAGTCCTGACCCCACTAAGAAAATGGGGAACTCTTCATAGGAAAGCAGGGCCAACACCCTTACTAGGGTAGGTGTAATGGATTAATAAAAATGTGAATCCCCAGCACTGGCAGGCAGCAGAAACACTGCAGGTCCCCAAGCAGTGGCAGCGGGCCATGTGGCAGCAGGCAGTGGACCCTGAGAGCAGCCAGTCCCAGGCAGGGACAGCTGCAGGTCCCCGCGTGGTGGCTGGCCCAGGGCAGGGAGACATGCAGCAGCAGGCAAGAGACAGAGACATGGATAGGCACGCCATGCAGAGTGAGGTTGGATATTTATTAAGTGAGTTATGGGGGGAGAAGGGAGAAGCAGAAGGAAAAAGGGGAGAAGCAGGGGATAGGCAGAAGCTGCCTCTTTGAGAGGGAGACAGGAAAGAGAAGAACTCAGGCTGGAAGCTGAAGATCAGCCTGCCTCAGCGGACAGGGGAGGGAGTGGGTGTGGCTTGTCTCTTAAAGAGACAGAACAATCATTACAGTAGGACCCCAAGAAAAAAGGGCTTAGGAGAGCTTGTACAACAAATGATAGGTGTTCCATAGTTGTGTGTTCCTATTAAGATAGTTAAGCTTCACTGCCGACTTGACAGGATTTGGACTCTCCGCCATGGTGTATCCTCCCATAATGGGAAAGGAACAAGGCATCTTATTTCACCCTTAAACAATAAGCTTCAAGCCAAGGGGTTTCTCCTAAGTGAGACTTCTCGATTGACAATGAATTGATTGTCATCAGGCCTATAGTAGATGCTGCCTTTCTGTATTGCCATACATACACACACACACATACACACACACACACACACAGAATGCATGCAGTGCTGTGCAGTAACCAGCATAAATTTTGGAGCCTGAGATAAATGTCTGTGTGACAGCGACACTCTGATGATTATAGACCCGAGTATGACATGCCTTAAATAATCAGGGATTGACTCACATACCTTTAAGCTTACCCTACACCAAATGCCTGGGAATGGGGGATTAAGGGGCAGGCGTCCCTCAGAATTTGTCCTCTGGCGTTCAGTTATGCTGTGGGCCATGGTAAATTCTTGCAGTACTAAAAATAGATGAAGGACAGATCAGTCACCCCAGGGAATTTTATCTGCTTCATTCATGCATCCAAAAATGCCGCTTACATAAAGCCAAAATAAGCACAACTGAAAGGTCACTGGGGATGACAGATGAAGGTGATGATTCAGATAGAAACCTGGGAGACAAGCATGCACACAGTGGATGACAATGCTCAGGACCAGCTCCCAGTGCAGGGACCTGAACAGGAACTGGGTCCATGAAATTGACGAATAGCTTGAATTTTCTGATAGCTTCTAAGGGACAAATATAGACTTATCTGCTTAGAGAGAACCGTAGCCTCCAGCTGTTCTCTCTACACATTCTGGCACAGGATTTACCCTTCACTCGGGCAAAGCCTTCTCACCATCCCTCCTTGATTCTGGCTTTTTCTCAAACACCAGGCAAGAACCAGAAATGCAATCCAGAACCACAGGAAAGTGTGATTCAAGCAACTCATGAGCAAAGATACCCAAGAAGCTTCAGGAGTTCCCCAGCCAAGCTTACCACCAATTTATCTCGTTATGTGAGCGGTTTTAAAGGAAATACACTCAGCGTAAGGCCACAAAAAGCCAGTTCCTTATTGTCAGCGTCTGTAGAGACTAAGGAAGACTAACTAGAGCTTGGTCTACGAGGCGGAAAATCCAGCCCCTGGTCAAGTGCGCAGTGTTTGAAAACACCAACCAACCAAATAGCACCAGATGTATAATTTGCAAGATTTCTTGCTATATCAGCTGGCCAAATGCAGAGCTGATTGCTTTGGCTTCCATATAATACCATTATGTCACCAGGAAGTATTTTAAGTGGATGATGAATAGGCTCCTCTCTCGGTAACTATATTCAAATAACATCTTCTGTCTGTAATATGCAAAGTTCCCAGTCAAGGGCCATAGGAACTCCTGACCCTTAACTTAAGACTTCAGTCTTCTTGGATGAAGATATCAGTGCTCTCTCCTGCAGTGAAATTTAAGAAAGCGATTAGCTAGTTAAGGGTCACACTTTCCAGCTCACACACCCATGTACAGAAACACCCAAGCACATAGTGCCCATAAGCTCTGAAATGCATAACTCTCTCACTTAGCTGAGCACAGCAGTCAAGATATTTTTTATTTAATTATGGCATCTTCTCTAAAATGATTTTGGGGTTGAGAGTAGCCTTTTGTCTCATGAACAAATACACACAAGAAATATTGTTTTCTACAGAAAATGTGTTCTCTCTCTCTCACACACACACACACACAGAGAGAGAGAGAGAGAGAGAGAATCAGCAAAGTAATGAAAACTCATTCCATAACAATTCCATCTGCCTCTACCTCCCAAGTGCTGGGAAAGGTGTGAGCCACTACTGCCTGGTCTTTGATTTTTGTTTTAAGGCAAGGTCTCTTACTGACTTGAAACTCACCAGAATGGGCTAAACTGACTAGCATAGACAGGCAAAGTCCCCACTTCCCCAGTGATGGGAATATAAGTGCACCACCATGCCCATTTCTATTGTCTTGTTTTGGTTTGGTTTGGTTCTGAAGGGGCACACCACAGCACAGATGCCGTGGCACTCGTGTGTCATCATAGGACAACCTTGATGAGTCAGTCCTGTCTACTGTGTGTGCTCTGGGACCAAACTCAGGGCATCAGACTTGGGGACAAGCACCTTTGCCCATTAAGCCATCTCACAGGCTTCTACATCCAGGTTTTTGTAAACAGGGGCTTGAGGAGTTCGTTATTCTTGTGAGTACTTTACTGATGGAGCCATCTTCCCAGCTGATGGAGGATGCTTTCTGGGTACTGATAACAAAGATCTGACATTATTCGGCCTTTTTATGAGGTAGGCATGTAGTTCTCAGGATAGCTCCAAGTTGGAACCCAGGCTGGCTTCCGGGTCCCCATTTCCCATCAGTGGGATTCTAAGCCAAGACTTTCTTCTCATCAGGGGTTCAGTTGACATTTGAGATGTAGCAATTTTGTGAGGCCAGTCCATGTCCTACATGGTGACAGACGTTCCTGTCCATCACCCACTACATCCCTCTGGGATCATAACGGTCCAGGTATCTCGTCCCTACTCCCAGGCACCTGGGAGGTACTACTGACCACACTAAGAACTACAGTGTCTTGTATTCATAGTCGTTTTGAGAAATCCATTTTCTCAGTTTCTTTCTTCCAATGTTGAAATCACTTACAAAATTCTTTAAGATCTCACACTCTGTTCCATTTCGACAGAAGGCTGTAACTATTTAGAGTGTGCGCTGGGCAGACTAGAAGGCAAGGCTCTGGCCTTCTGGCAGAGGACCATCTGGTTAGAGAACTGGGGCTTAGTATTTGCGACTGTGAAGAAACAATCCGAGGCACGTTACATAAAATCCAGAATGACCCCCAAAGATGACCTTGTGCCCCTGACTAATGAGATGACTGGGTTCTCTAGCTTTTGCTCCACCCTCTGTTAGGTATGGCAATTATTCAGTAGTGAACATTCATGCCAGGGTGATGCCTTCAGCGTGATGGGTGTCTCCTGAATGTCAACCATGCCCACCAATCCCCACCTCCGCTCAGCCAGGGAAGAAAATGGATTGAACTGAGGTGGGGAGAAGATGTACATCTTGGGGTTGGGTGGAGAGATGGTGGGCAGGCTGGGCAGGAGGCACAGTCTGAGTGAGAACTGGTATCAGGAGGGAGCCTAGCTGTGGAGGGTACTGCAAAGGAGACACGCCCTGGGTAGAGGCGAGGGTCCAGGCAGGACCACAGGAGCACTACATGGGAGTGAAAATGAGTTTGCATGTATTACACAGATGTGGAGTCTCCTGGAGGTTTTAGTTTTTATTCTGTATCATAACTTTCAAATACAGAGGAATTTGAAGAGTGCAGGCCAACTGAACAGAACGAGTGAAGCTTCCAGAGCGACAAGTAAGTAGGAATCTGTTTACTGTGGTGTCTTTATGTGTTTGTTCATGAGAACATGGTACATACACGCATATGTACAGGTGTGGGCATGAGTATGTTCAGGTACACACATGTGCATGTGCCTTGAATGTCCCCACTTTATTTTTTGAGACAGGATCTCCCATTGAACCTGGAGTTCCTCAATTCAGTTAAGCTGACTAACCAATAAGATTCAGAGATCCCTTTGTCTCCATCCCCCAATGCTGGGCTTACAGCACTATGACATAGTATGTGTGTGCCAAAGATTCAAATTCATGTTCTCATGCTTTCACAGAAGGGACTCTGAGAATGGTTTAATTGCCTCGGTCCTCAGTCACTGATGACTTCGAGAGGTCCAGAGAAACAGATGCTGCAGGGATCTTGTCATCTTTTTATTTTTAAAATTTGTTCTTATTTTCACCTATGTTTAAATGTGTGTGTGTATGTGTATGTGTGTGTGCACGCGCGTGCATAAGCATGTGTGTGCACGTGAGTGCAAGTGCCCTTGGAAGCCAGCAGAACAGCAGACACCCTGGTGCTGGAGTTGCAGGAGGTTGGGAGCTCACTGACAAGGGCTCTGGGAACCAAACTTGGATCCTCTGTGGAGTAGGAAATGCTCTTAACCAAGAAACTCTCTGCCCCATCCTTTCTAGTGGAAATATTTTGATTTTTTTTAAAACTCGAACATCATCTAGATTTTTGACAATTTCATTAAACGTATTTAAGCCCAAACTTAAGTCACATAAACAGATAAATAAAAACACATATAAGCAGATTTTAGTCCTTCTATTTTACAAAGTCCACAATTTCATCATAAAGGAACCCAAAACACCTTAAATGGCCAAGAGACGTTTGCTTACAACTGTGTTAAAGTTGCTCTCCACAGTTCCTGTTTCTGCTACTCATTAGGGAAGGCGCCTTAACACCAGCAGAAAGAAAATTAGCAAATCAGTGGATTAAAGTCTTACAACACTTTCCTTGCGATCCTCAGTCACGTCTTGTTACAAATAAGCTTTCTTGGCTACGTTAAAGTCATTAGCACTCTATATGTAAATAATAACGCCCTTGGATTTCAACTGATTAAATAGCAGGGAACAGATTTCAGCCCACTCTGATCTAGCCAGGATCTACAAACAAAAAAAGCAATGTTGTCCTGAGCATGTCCGACACAACTGTGCAGAGCTTCAGAATTCGTTCACTACCAGATTCACCTTCCTCCTGAGGACATTAGGCAAACATCTATTTTAGTTATAACACATACACAAAGAAATACGACAGTAATTAAAGAAACCACCCATTTCCTTCCCCTGAAGTTCCAGGAAGCCATGTTATTTCTGTAGACCAATTTCGATTTGCTGACGGTTCGCCCGAGCTTTAACAGTCAAATAAAATGTACTAGAATCTGTCCTCCCAGTGACAGCCCGTAGGACACATCTCCAAGCCCCGGCTCCTTCCACAGGAAGACACGCACCAGAAAAATATGTGCTTGTGTGTATTTAAGACACAGGCATTTAGGATCTCATTAGGTTCTGAATGATTTAAAAGCTCCACAGACTTGTGAAAGGAAATGTCTGAAGGAACGGTCTCTAAAGTTAGCTGGGTCCTCTGCCAAACTCACCTCTTATTTTGGCTCCTGCGGTTGTACGCTGAAATTACTGTTTATTTTTGTGCCTCCTGCAGTCTTCCTCACACCACACTCTTTAGAGAGTTTTTAAACAAACAATCGCTTGTGTGCACAGACATCTGCTCTTCTTTTTAGTTTTTCAGTGTTTGTTCCCCCAACACACGCACACTGTCCTTTTGACTTTCTTTTCTCCCCATGAGTTTTTGTTTGGTTTTGTTCCTTCGTTTATCATTTTTCTTCTCCAGTCTAAAGAAGAAAGAACTACTGTAGCTAGTCGGGCAGAAATGAAGAACTTCTCAACCTGTGGGTCGCGACTTTGGGATTTGCATCTCAGATCTCCTGCATATATTTCCACTGCAATCCATAACGTTACCAAAATTACAGTTGTGACGTAGCAATGGAATAGTTTTTTGGTTGGGGATCACTATGCCACGAGGAACTGTATTAAAGAGTCTCAGAGTGAGGAAGGTTGAGAACCACATCCCTAAAGAGATACTTGTGCCACTTGATCCATCAAACCTTCGAAACGATGGACCCTAAAGAAACGAGAGTTTCTCCAGGAATCTCGAACTGGAAGAAAGAAAAGGCACCAGCCAGAGGGAACTTGTCTCCACAGCTCTGACAACTTGTCAGCCCACCTTCCAGGATGAGAGTGAACCTGGGAGCTGGGTCAGTGGCAGGCGGGACCACACCTTGACCAGAACTTCTTAGGTGTGCACACCCTTGGCCCTCCACTTAAACCTTGATCTGACTTCAGGACCCGGAACATGGACTTGGGGGATCACTGGATCGTTTTGTCCCTCTTCCCAATGGAAACACATTGAATAAATCTCCATTTTCTGTTTTCCACTTTTAATTGTCTTATTAAAGACAGAGGCTAGACCTGCCTTGGGGCATGAGGTGTAACCCTCAAGTTTAGTGGTATTGTCAACAACATCATCAACTTCTTAACGGTTAACCCCACCTCAACCTCCGGCCCAGATAAAACATGGTTTATCTCAAACAGCAGTCACATAAAGATCATTTCATCGTGAAAGGCCCAGGAAGGGGGTGCGTGGAGGGAGGAAATGAGATAGATTTTCTACTTTAGGTGTATCTTATGTCACTGAGAATGTACCCCAGGCCAAGGAGAGCCCCGTGGCAATTCCCCCACCTCCATCCCTGTTCTCTCCATTCCTAACCCTAGAAAATACTTTACAACAGACACGTCCATTTAACAAAGCTACAGACAGGATGGAAGACTTAGTAACTGGCACTTGTCCTGACTCCCCTTCCTTCTCTTCTGGGGGTGCCCATCAAACTCCTAGATTTCCACCATTATTCCACGACCACCTCACCAAACTTCCCCTAATTTTATAAAACCATCCTATCCACAGATGCACGCAGAAAGTGGGGCCAGTCTGGGCTCTTTAGTACCCATGCTGTGAGTTCCAGTTTGTTTGACTTGCTTAGTGGAGACATGCTCAACACCTGCTATGGGATACTATATCTTTTAAAGGTCTGGAACCTCCCATCTAATTAGATATATTTTATGTTTAATGCTGCTTGTCGGTCTCAAGTCATGCCTTTGGTTTATTTTTCTAGGGCATCTTGGATTTTTCATACTGAGCAAGACTGTACAGGTGCCAGCTGTCCCTTCTGAGCTGTAAGTTAAATCCAATTATTCTTTCTTATAATACTCAGAACCTATTGTGCTTGTGGCTAATGTATCATTTGTCTAATTTTTAATTCAGACAATTAAAAGTCTTTCCCTCTCCAATCTACAAACTTTCAAAGAGTAGCTCCCTCAGGCTCTCCTCTCCACTTCTCCTCTATCTTTGTCACGGCTCTTTCACCAGCACAAAAATGGTGTCTGGCACGTACTAGTTGAACGATAAATTATGTGCTGAGATAAGTGCATCTTAAAATTTGTTAATTGAGAAGGAAGTAAACGCATGCATGAACGCCTCCTTTCTCCACATCCCACCCTCTTTTAATGCCAAACCCAATATTCACCCCCAGTCATGGTGGCGAGTTGACCCTGGTAGGACCAGAGAAGCAAGTGTCCTGTCCCTAACTGTGTGGCCAGCGTCTTTGGATCCTTCCTGAGACAGTTTGAAGCACAGTGGCGAGGCTGGGCTTTCCCTGAACCAGTGCATTTTTCTGTAATATTTTCCATGAGAAAACTACCTCCCCTTACAAACGCTCTTTACATTTGCACATTATAAACCCTGATGTCTCTAGGCTGATGGTGATGGGTTTTAACATACATTCAGGAAATTCATCAAACATAGACTAGAAGCTACACCCCTTCGCAGAAGCCGCTAATGCAGAGCCGGCTGCACAATATAAATTATTCACATCATAAATCTAAAAACATTAGTTCATTGTGATCAATAACCTCTAAGTGAGCTGCTGTGTGGGAATCAATTTGAGTAACATAATTAGTCTTGAAATATTCAAATTAAAGGTGGCTAAAGCTTCATAAAGAGTAGAGTCCCCCGATCCGAAAGTAAGAGAACACTGCATTCTGGTCTTTAGCATAGTAAATCCAAATTAGCCTCTTTGCCACTTAGATAAAATTTCCTATAATTCCTTTTATCAAATCATACTCTCCTGATAATACTTAAAGACTTGATTGTTGAAAATGTTCAATGAATTATGAGAAATCAGCTAAGGCCTTTCCTGATGGCCTAAGCTGTGTCATCATATAAAAAAATAATTAAATCCTAAGTGTCACTGTTGAAAACCATCCTCTCACACTACAGACAACTGTACTAAAATGGACGGTGTTCTTTCTAATTGTCCTTCTTACTGTGTGTCCAACATAAGCTATGTCATTTTCTGAAGTTTATGTTCTGTGTCCTGTACTTGCAAAGGTTGTCTACTTATTTTCAAATTCTTTTCCCAGAGAAGTAATCTTTTTAAAGCATATGGCTCATTAAAATTATGGTGATTAATCCCTGTTTCAATACAATTGTTCAACATCCATACAGGTGATCTTTGGATCAACCAGTTCTTTGGGTTGGGGGATGTCTGGGCATGGCGGGAGGGTGAGCCTCCTCCTTCTCTATTCTCTACACTCTAATAACACTCCCCAGGTGCGGTCCATCAGAGATGGGGGAAGGAATACTGCTCTACCAATTAAGAACCACTGTAATTGTATTTTTATGTTTATCTTATTTTTATGTGCATTAGGTTTGCATGTATGTGTGGGTGAGGGTGTCGGGTTTCCTAGAACTGGAGTTACAGACAGTGGTGAGCCACCATGTGGGTGCTGGGAATTGAACCTCAGTCCTCTGGAAGAGCAGTCAGTGCTCTGAACCACTGAGCCATCTCTCCAGCCCTGCTGTTTATTTTAATAGGAGCTCACAAAGTGGCCCAGGCTGGCTTTGAACCTGTGGTGCTTCTGCTGTGGCACCCTGAGCTGCTGAAAATACAGGTTTGGGTCACTAGGTCCAGGTGAGAACCATTGTTTTAATCTATGTTTTAATCCTTTCTTATAAGAAGACATTATTACATCATTTTGTTTTCTCTTTTTTTATCCATACTCCTAGAAACCATTCACTAAATACACACTACATGTGAATGAAGCAGTTCTCTCTTAGCAAGAATCACATTTAATCTTTACCAAGAGGCCAAGGGAAATAATATTTTATCCTCATATTATGGAAGAGGAAACTGAGGATGGAAAAGGTCAAGAATTTGAAATATGCGATGGAGGGGCAACCCCGGGTCCAGGGACTACCAGGTCACTCTACAGTTAGTCAGAACTCCCCGGGTCCAGGGACTACCAGGCCACTCTACAGTTGTTAGTCAGAACTCCCCGGGTCCAGGGACTACCAGGTCACTCTACAGTTCAGGTTTACACTCAGAATTCTCCGTGCAGGTCCTGACAACACTAATTGCATCTTGGGAAAATAATATGAATTTCCTGAGCCATAATTTCCTCGTGTCTAAAGTGATCACAGTTATAATTTATATCTCACAAGGCTGGGAATATTTAATTAAATAGAATGTAAATGTGTACAGTTAAGCAACTACACAGTATTGTTGTTATTATTATGCAAACCAAAGAATTTTAATTTCATTATACAGTTCTAAGGAATTATTTTAAATTATGTGTATCGTGTGTGTGTGTGTGTGTGTGTGTGTGTGTGTGTGTGTGTGTGTGTG
>JABTXL010004601.1:477683-500672 GCA_025134845.1 Neodon shergylaensis | reverse complement strand
TCCCACCTGCCTGGGCGGGCATCCTTGTGCTGCAGTTAGGTAGAAAAGGACCTTCCCAAGTCTGAATAAATGGCATTCGCTTGATCTCCTATCGAATGACCCTGGTCTCTCTGTGTCTTGTGTTCAATCTCCAGGCCCTTACTCGACTCGCATTCAGTACAGTGGCTACAGTGGCGCGCGAGCTGTACCGAGGGTGTAACACCAAAGCCGGGTGTTACAGCAACCCTAGCACCTGTGGTCCAGCATCTGCCCTGAAACGTGGTTGTACTTGCTACCTGCTTTCACTGTCAGACACTGGACTCTTAGCATCAATTGATGAGTGATATGAACGGGTTCTGTTCAACAAATGATGATGACGTATCTTTAGAAGTGTGACCATAAAAATCCTTTCCACACAGAGACTTCCACTTTCTTGGAGGAATTTCTAAAGTTTAAGAGTGACATTTGAACTACTTCCCAGGCAGGGTACTCCTTTGCTCAAAAGGGTGAAGCTACATGCATAGTGCACTCCAAGAAGGACAGCGTGTAATAAGACTACATGGTGTATGCTGGCTAATACTGGAAGTTGAGCCCTGAAAGTCACATTCTAAAAGCCTCAAGTGCCATGCTAAAGAGTTCACCCTTGGGCTGGGCATGCAGCACAGGGGTAGGGTACCTGCCCAGCACATACTACACCCCGTGTTGTGTTTCCAACATCACAAAATAAAACAAGTTTGGCTTTTACTGAGCTTTATAGGGAAACACAGAGGAAAAAGGTCTAGCAAAAGAAAAGTCTGTGGAAAGGGGGACTCATGACTAGAGTCAATGGAAGCAGAAGTAAGGCAAAAGTAATCTGCTTCCTTCTGATTATCTGTAAACACTTCATCTTCTGAAGTATCGGGTACAGAGACAACTCACATGCTTGCTAAATTTTTCTCTAAGGACATTTCTTAGTTTTAGAAATTTGTTTTTCTTAGTATGCCATACACATACACACTCTCACACACATGCAAAAGCACACATACTCACACAAGCTCAAACTAATGATTTCAACACAAGACTTCATCTCTGAGACAAAGGTTAAGCTTAGGGGTCTTGCCTCTCACTGTACACACAGTTATCAAAATGTTACTTGGGAATCACAGTCTATTTCAGAACAGGTAGATAAGTTGACCCCACAGCAACAATGTTCCAAAGTTCATATAATTGTTAACATCCAAACTGAGCTCACTAACTCTTTGCTTGTTCACTTTGGGTTTTTTTGTTTTTGTTTACTGTTATTATTTATTGTTATTATATGGACATGCTACTATCCCTGAAACTAGTTATTCACCCACAAAACTTTTTCTCCTGGAAAAAGAAAAAAAAAACAACTTAATGTTGACAAAGATTTCTGTCCCTCTCAGTCCCACAGCCGTTCACAGTCCCAAAGAAACACACAGAGGCCTACATTAATTATAAACTGGTTGGCCTATTAGCTCAGGCTTCTTATTAACTCTTATGTTTTACATTAACCCATAATTCTTGTTACCCATGTGGCTTGATACCTTTTATCAGTGAGGCAGTCACATCTTGTTTCCTCTGTGTCTGGGTGACAATGACAGACTGAGCCTTTCCTCTTCCCAGAATTCTCCTGTTCTCGTTGCCCTGCCTATACTTCCTGCCTGGCTACTGGCCAATCAGTGTTTTACTAAAACAATAACAATGACAAATCTTTACAGGGAACAAGACCATTGTCCCACAGCACTTCTACCCCCCCCCACCTTTTTTCAAAACAAAAACTCTGAATCTAATCTCCTTTGTTTAGTTTTCTTCCTGCCCATTATCCATAACAACTTGTAACTAACACTCTAAATAAAGAAAAAATCCATAATCCATTTTTCAGGAATGTGGGCATAGTTGTCTAAGCTACTTTCTGCTGATTGGAAGCATTGATCTTATGGGGACCTAAAGAAAATTTAGAATTCTGTTCAAGTCCTTACTGGAATATTCTATGAGGTTTGATAATCTCAGCCATCAGTCTTGTGACTGCTCTGGATGTAGAACTCAGGGGAAACTCCAACAGAGGTCCTCTGAAATGTTGGATCATTTGGGCCATAAACTCCTATCAGAGATTTTTTTTCATGGGTCTTCCTTGATCAAACCTGGTTTTTCTTAACCCAGAATGAATCCACAGCCTCTCATTTCCTGTGGAAACAAAAGCAAAACCTTTTCTCCAAAGTAACATATCTTTTGACTTAAATTTTGAATTCAAGGCATTTTCAAAATATATATGTGGTATTAATCCAGCAGCATTTGTAATTAAATGACTTTTAGCAGCTATTGTTCCTTCCTCAGCCATCAAGCCATTCAAAGACAACACAATAACATACGGTATCCAGATTCTCTGTTTATTTTCCATCTTTACGTAGCTTTATTTTAAACTATATTTTTATTTTTATTTTTTGGTGGGTTTTTTTGAGAACAGAATTTCTCTGTGTATCTTTGTCTCTTTGGCTGCCCTGGTACACACTCTGTAAACCAGGCTGTCCTTGAACTCACAGAGATCTGTCAGCCTCTGCCACCCAAGTGCTGGGATTAAAGGTGTGTGCCACCACACCCAACTACTCTCTTTCTCTTCCTTTTTTTTAAGGATTTTATCCTCTTACTTTTCTCTCCCAAGCCAACATATATTTTTAAACACACTGTAAACAATTTAGAGGTTTTCTTTGTTTGAATCTATCTTTACTGTATATCTCTATTTTTTTTTTTTTTGAACACATGAGTCTTGAGTTTGCTAAGCGTTATGGCTAGGATTAAAGCCAGGGCTTTGATGTTTGGATCCACCCCATTCCTTAGCTTTCAGAGTCTATAAACACCATGTTTATTGCCACAATGCTATGGAGTTTCAAGGTCCTTGCCACCACCAAGCAGCATGCTGTTGGCTATTCATAAACATCATTTAACTGTTTTGTGGTGTAAATGTGTTTATTGGGATGATTCCCACTCATCTCGAATCAGGTGCTTTTCAGTGCTGCTTCCTCCTGAAGGAGCATCCTTCCGTCAGCCGTGCTTTCCCACCTGTAGGCTGACAGAGGACAGTGGAGCAGCCGACACACAAGACTACCATCTGCACATGGCTAAAGACCGTCATGATTTTATAGCATCCTGGACACTTCACATCCATAAAATAGAAATTGGGGCTCTGCACCAGGCACTTTTTCTTGTGTTTCCTCTTTTCCTCCTATGGAGAGGGATGAAGAAGATCCTTTGCGAGAGGCATGTTCTCATAGGGAGGTCACTGCTGGAAAGGCATGGTGGGGCCTCTTAAAAAGAACTGCAAGGATTTTGCAATGAAAGCTAAGTCAGGAAGCCTCTCTTAAATGAGACACACTTGCCTCTAGCTAGCAGAGCCCACCTGAGAAAATACTGGTACCAAGAAGCTGTGCTTAACTCTGTTCTTTTGTGTCCCAAGCTCCCTCAGGTCTTTTGTGACTGCAGTTCTCCATGTTGTCACCATTTGTTGCCTGAGTGCTGTGGGATAATGGTCTTGTTTCCTGTAAAGATTTGTCACTTTTATTGTTTTAATAAAATGCTGATTGCCCGGTAGCCAGGCAGGAAGTATAGGCAGAATGACCAGGCAGGAAGTATTGGCAGGGCAACGAGAACAGGAGAATTCTGGGAAGAGGAAAGGCTCAGTCTGTAGTCATTACCCAGATACAGAGGAAGCAAGATATGACTGCCTTGCCAATAAAAGGTACCAAGCCACGTGGTTGGCACAGACAAGAATTATGGGTTAATTGGGATGTAAGAGTTAATAAGAAGCTTAAGGTAATAGGCCAACCAGTTTATAATTAATGTAGGCCTCTGTGTGTTTCTTTGGGACTGTGAACGGCTGTAGGAATGGGCAGGACAGAAATCTCTGTCAACATAAACACTCTGAGAGAAAATAGTAGTTAAAACATATATATCTGAGTGGGCATAATCAATCTGGTTCCTCTTTGGAAGATAATGTTCCACCCTTAGAGGCTCCTTCCCCATTGCTGTCCCAGCCTTGTATTTCCTTAATTAGATTCCATATTACATATCATATTCATGTTTTCAATGGGATCATGGGATTTTTCTTAATTAAACATAAAGTAAGTTTCAATGTTCAGATTTCAAAATAAAAAAAAGAGAGATGTCTTATATAACCTTCTCCAAATGTCCTACCTTTCTCCAGATCAGTATTGATTACAAAACCATTCACCACATGACCAAAAACACCTAAAAGAAGGTCACCAAATCTGCTACCACCCTAAAGAAGACTAGTCTTGGGCACTGTCTCCTTGACACCCACACCTCACAGCATTCCCTAAAGGTCAAGTCAGACACTTTCCCAGTGTCTCCTGAGCCCCATGTCAGGCCCACCAGCAGACAGCAGGCCTTCAGCAAAGTTCCTTGTCCTGTTGGTGTCCATGCAAGGATAGTCAGGCCTCTTAGAAAGCCTGTCACAGATATTCTGAAGACCCTATTATTATTATTATTAGTTTTCTTCCAATTAGTAATTGTTTGATTACTCCCATAATAAGAATTATGAAAAGAAGATCCAGCCCCAAGAAGAATGGAGCAGAACACGTCTTTTCAGGGAAGGCTTGTAGACCAGTCTTCTCAACTGGATGGAGAGATGCCTAGAAATAGTGAAGTTCTGAGGGGGTATTTCCAGAGATGTTGAAATAGGAAGCGGCGGGGCTGCGTCCCCAGCACCCCGGCCACCTGCTAGCTTATGCCCCGAAATAACAACACACAAACTGTATTCATTTAAATACTGCTTGGCCCATTTCTATCTAGCCTCTTCTCGGCTAACTCTCGCACCTGGACTAGCCCATTTCCTATATTCTGTGTAGCACCCAAAGGTGCGCTTACCGGGAAGTTTCTAGCCTACGTCCATCCTGGGTCGGAGCTTCATCGCGTGTCTCTGAGAGGAGCTATGGTGTCTCTCCAGGAGAGCAGAGCATGGCGTCTCTGCTCTAGAGGGCAGAGCTGTCGAGTCTGAGCTCACTTCCTCCCAGTATGCTATTCTGTTTACTCCTCCCACCTATGTTTTAACCTATGAGGGCCAAGCAGTTCCTTTATTACTTAACCAATGAAATCAACAGATTGATATACGACACTCCCACATCACAGAGAAAATTGGCATATGGGACAATAACTTTGGGGGAAACGCAACTCAGTGATACAGTAGGGGAGCTGGATGACACATACTTCCAAAGAGAAAGCCAGACAGTAGGTAAATCTGTTGTTGGTGCCACTGGCCATGGCCAATGGGCTCCATCTTCCTTATCCCTTCTGTGTGGACTCAAAGCAGACATCCAGAGGTCTCCCGAGCTTTGGCATCACACAGAGGCTGCTGTGCCTTTTGGATTTTAGCGTTAACCAACTATTAAGTCTGTGCCTCTCTGGGGTATAAATGACTATCATCAGACTCGCAGGCCTCCAGTCATATAACTAATCCAATCCAATACATGGAATCTCTTGGTTCCATTCCTCTAGAGAATTCTAATACCAGCTGTTTCTTAAACAATAGAGAGGGAGCCTTCCTCGAGCCTACTAATTTGAATGCAACGAAGGATCAACAAGATTACTTGCTAAGCCTCTGCTCTGGGGAGAATAGCCTATACAGTGTGCAAGGCAATCACTTTCAGCTTGGCAGGAGTGATCATCAGTTAATGGGCCCAAATAATCCTCCAATAACCTATTAGGTCTTTAAAAAAAAGAACACACTATTGTTTGTTAATATGTTGCAAACACTCATCTTAATATACGTATTTGGTTTAGGAGAAACCTACAGCACAGGGTATAATTATAGTCTTTACATACATTTTATAGCATCCCTGATCCTCTTGTATAACTGGGCGTGTTTATGGCTATTTTATATGGAACTTGGTAAGGTTTATGCTTTAGAGGATGATAGTTGTAGCTCTCACAAGTTATTGGTCAAGACTATACTTTATTTGATACTAAGTTCCTGGTCAACCTTTAATTTTAACGGTACCACTGTCACAAAGTAGAAAATGGTTTGTTTTATGAAGGACGTGATTCCTAAGGATGCAGTGTGGTCAGCAAAGGGAGAACTATAAAGTCCAGGAACACACACGTTCAGCTGCGGTAAGGGTGCTATGTGTTAGGTAGGGACTGACTAACAGATTGTGACATGGATAACCAGCAGATGCTTTGTGGAGAAAATAGACTTCAATCTGGTACTTGACAGGAGAGGAATAGAGTAAAACGTGTAGACACCGTAGGTGGGGACAGTTATTGTCATTTAGTTTCTGCTGAACAGATGAGGTCTTTGCCCTAGGTCAGCTCACTCTGTTCTCATTACTGTAGTAGATCACAGATAACAGAATATCTTGGGTACAAAAGTGAACACTGCTATGTCCTTTATGATATAACAAATAATTATTATTGCCATGACTCGGGCATCATCCTGAGGTGACATCTACAGACAATTGTAACAAGGTCTTTGTTCTCCAAAGGCTCACAGATCTGTGGGGGAGACAGAAGCAGGTGGTGTAGCATAAGAAATCTTAGAAAAAGGCACACAAAGAGAAGGTAAAAAAAAAAAACTACATGTGTAGGCACAAGAAAGGGACAAATACAAGTGTGAAAGGGAGCCCTGCTGCCTCTCTTGAGCCAGAGCAGCCTCAGCTCATCCTACGAGGTCTCATGTAGCCCAGGCTAGTCTCAAATTCTGGGTGGCAGAGTTCCTGATTTTCATGATTCCCTCTTAATTGCTGGGATTACAGGCATGCGCCACTCCATACCCAGCTATCTCTCAAGTTTAAGTGGTATGCTGGAATGCCCCAGGGTTCAGTCCTGTGGTCCCTTTTTATTCCTAATCTATCTATGTGGTCTCATTTAACACTAGGATATCTAGACTTTGAATGTCTTCAATGTGTGTAAGCCTGTATGAACACTAACCCTACCCTCTTCCCCAGATACCTTTACTCATATGATGTATCCAAAGATATAGTTAATCAGAATAAAGGCCCTCGTTCCCTATCACCATATATGAAAACATATGTTCATAGTTCATGTACACATCACACACACCACCACCACCACTGTGACAGTATTTCCTTAACTCAATAATAGGCAACCATCCATCCATCCAATACTTCCAGTTTCTCAAGCTAAAAACCTTGGTTTTAGATGTACTTCTTTCTTTTCTGTGCTATCTACAATCAAGATCTGATCCCATTTTGCCCCTATCTCTGCCATTACCCAAATCCATACCTCTACTGCCCTCTTCTCAATAACTGCTCAGTGACCTCCCTGCCTCCACCACATCCTCGCATCCTCCGCGGAGTGACCTCCTGAGGGCTCCCTGTTTCTCGCTGAATAAGACCCAATTTTAAAAGACCACATATGATTTAACTGAATCTTAAAATCAAAACACTGTGATCAAGGTTAAGGTGAATTTGCCTGCCTAGTACAAAATTCAGAAGTGGGGGTGGGGATGAACAACTGAGAGGTGTCGTGGTAGATTGGGAAACCGGGCGCCATGAGATAGACACCTGGGGATAAACCTAGGCACCGCTGCAGGACTGTGAGTTACATGCAGACTCTGTGAACTACTCTCCGGACAGAAAATGAAGATAAAGGCCTGGGCATTTTGGCACACACCTTTAATCATACCGTTTATTGTCAGCGCTTGGGAAGGAGAAGCAGGTGAATCTCTCTAAGAGTGAGAGACTTTGTCTAGCAGAGCGGGAAGTGGGGGGAGAAGGGACACAGAGAGAGAATGAAGATACTTATGTCACAAATCTGTCAGAATTCAAGGCAGGAACCTGAAGGCAGGAACTGGCAGACCACAGAGGAATGCCAACTACTGGCTTTCTCCCCATGGCTCACTCAGCTTGTTCTCTTAGACAGCCCAGAACCTCCTGCCCAGGGCTGCACTCGCCTGTATCAATGAAGAAAATACCACACAGACACGCCGTGCCACGGGTCAGTCTTGTGGATGCAGCTCCTCAGCTGAGACTCCTTCTCTGCAGGTGTGTTAAGTTGACAACCAAGATTAGCCACCACGCAGTATTAGTTTTTTAACAATGTTTTGAATAAATGTAGAAGCTACAGAGCTGTGTATAAGATTGCAATAGTGGGGCTGGAGAGATGGCTCAGTGGTTAAGAGCACAGATTGCTCTTCCAGAGGACCCGGGTTCAATTCCCAGCACCCACATGGCAGCTCACAACTGTCTGAAGATCCAGTTGCAGGGGATCTGACACCTTCACACCAATGCACATAAAATAAAGTTAAATAAACCATAAAAATAAAAAAATAAAAAAAGATTGCAATGGTTTTTTCATTTATCTTCCAACTCCTGCATTTTCTACCATAGCAGTGTAATTTAAAGCCTTCTTCAATGAGTTCACTGTATGCCCTGGGTGTTCTATGTGGCCAGTTTCCAAGGTATGATTTAGTTTAAAAATCATTTGTTCTAGGGGCTGGACAGATGACTCAGCAGTTAGGAGCTGACTGCTCTTCCAGAGGACCCAGGTTAGATTCCCAGCACCCACATGGTGGCTCACAACCGTCTGTAACTCCAGTCCCAGGGGTCTCACACTCTCCTGGCTTCCTTGGGCACTACACCAGAGGTAAAAAAGATCCATGTACTTAACATAAAATGAAAACAAACAAAAAATGCTATAAAATTTGTTTGCAATTTAAATAAACTGCACACGCATCCAATACCTCCAAAGGCCATGATTTGTGTGATAATTTTGTATGTCCAAAGCCCTGTTCACCAACCAAAATATCTGGTATAATAATTAAATTCACTAATATGCATCTTGAGTATCTGGACCACTACTTATGTGTTAACATTTTTCTTTGTACTTTTAACCTTAGATGTCCTTAAATTCAGTCACCAGCCCTCGGGTTTTCATCCTTAGTAGAGTTACAGAGAACAAAGGTGAGACACTTGAGTAAGCCTATGTTGAAAAGAAGATTGAGCTTTTTCCCATTGAAAAAGTCTCCATTTTGTTTATACCTTCCCAGGTATGTGTGCTGGCTAGTTTTTATAGCCTGTTTGAGTGTTCCACTAAGGGAAACCTCCATTGACAATGTGCCTCTATCAGATTTGCGTGTAGGCAAGTCAGCCAGGTATTTCCTTGACTGTTGATTGATGTGGGAGAGTCCAGCCCTCTGTGAGTGATGCCATCCCTGGGCAGGTGGTCCTAGGTTCCATAAGCCAACAGGTTGAGCGTACCCGGGAGAGCCCACTGTGAGTGATGCCATCCCTGGGCAGGTGGTCCTGGGTTCTCAGACAACAGGTTGAGCGTACCCAGGAGAGCAAGCCAGTGCAGCATTCCATATAGTAGAGTATTCTTCTCATACAAGCATTTCTCAAATCGGCCTTTGATAAGTTTTATCAACCGAAACAGTTTATGCTCCGAATACAGGTGTTGTGCTAGGAAGGGGCTTCTTGAGGAGTATGGGGAAGGTAAGTGACTCGTGTAAGAACCCCAGTAAATATCGCTGCAGATTTGAGGGTTGGCATGCTCTAACAGGACATAAATATGACTGACATTTCCTAATGGCCTAGACTGTTTGCTGTACAGAACCAAGTGTAGTGACAATGACGTGTTCCCAGTGGGTTGTCTGGATGGCTTCATTCTATTAAAATTCAGCAATGACTCAAGCACCCATTAACATACCTTAGCTGCCACGTCTTCATTGTCAGGAGCCAGATATCTTTTCTAAGTGATTCATCCCTTTATTCTAATGCCGCATTTAATTTTCATCTCTTCTCTCAGGGGCAGGAGGGAGGTAAAGGGGAGTGGGAGGGGAAGCGACCAGGATGCAGTCTGTACATATCTGGAACTGACAAAAAACAAGTCGAGTCAATATAAGAAGAAATAAAGAGAAGCATAATGAGAACAATTTCCTAGACGAGGAACCTAGACTGGGCATGGCTACAAGCTCACTGATGTCCCCACAGCACCTCAGGGGCTCCTCATAGACTTTAACGTACATTTCAGAGAATCTTAGTCATTTAGGAGAGACGACGGATGAAAGCAGAGAGGTCTGAGGAGTCGGGAACCACAGACTCTTGGCACACCTCTTAGGCTGCTGTGGAAGGTTCGACGGGAGGGTATCTGGTTCTGATTCTCTGGAGCAAACTACTTCATCTGCTGCTAGCTGTCCTTAACTGGGCATGAATGGAGGCGTGCCCTGGGGAGACTTTCTTCCTGCCTCTGGTTTTGGAGGGCACATTGCTCTGCATTCCCAAGGGAAGGGAGGGCAGACTTGGGAAGCCTGGGTCTTCAGTCACAACCTACCCAGTGACCAGAAACAGCTAAATCAAATTTACAACATATGTCTCTACAACCTCCAATAACCAGTGGTCCCATGACCTTGTGTCTGTAACAAATACCAAACAAGGAGATTCAATTATCCAATCGGTCTAATAAGGAATACTGAGGCTGAAACTCGGGGCTTTGTTTATGTAATTTTGTACTATGGGCACACTAGAGACGTCACACAAGCTCTCAGTGACAGCAAAGGAAGATTCCCACCCTTCTTCACATCTGGGTGGCATCTGGGTGCAATTGTGACTTAAAGGAAAAAGGTCTCATGGGGGGAAAAATTCCAATTACAGCCTCAAGGGAGAAAACGCCAATCGCATCCGAGATACACTGTTCATCTGCTCAGTGTCTCTTGTGCTCTTCGGAGGTTGTAGGTACCGCAAAGCACTGAGAGGAGAAAGTGGAACAGCCGGCCCTTGGTCTCTGGAGCTTAGAGTTTCGTGTTCACTGAACATGCAACACAATGTGATAAAAGCACTGTGATGGAAAGAATTGCAAAGGACAATGTGACTCTAAGCTGTCTAAATCTAAGATGTTGCTAGGAGGCAGTATCCCAGTGATGCAGGTCCCACTTTGAGTCTTTCTTGATAGACTAGACTACCCTCGGCAAAACCTGAGTCCCAAAGAGACTTAGATGGTTGGTCACACTGTTTGCAATGCAAATGCCCCTTCTCCTCCTAAAATAAAGTTACATTGCTCTCTACAAAATATAAATAAATAAAAAATAAGCCAAGTTCCTTCCAACAAGTTCCTGCAAACATAATGAGGACTCAGCTGTGGATGGAAACAAACATGTCTTTCAAGTCCTGCCAGACATAATACGGAGTCAGGGTCATGTCTTAGAAGCCATGCATGGCTTCCCCAGCCCTCCACTGATGGTTTAACCCATGTGGGTGTGTATTTGCTTACCAATTCACTAGTATACCAGACAGGCTAAAATAAGCCCTGCTGTTGCATCGTCCTGGTTTAGAAGAATAAATCTGTATTTGTGCTGCAAGTCAGCTGGGACTATGCTTGCCACACGAGATGCCATCATGGCAAACATGTCCCCTAGGTAGAAGAGGAAGGACATTCTTCCTGCCTGTGGTAATGGTTTTGTCACCACTGATCAGCAAATCTTAAGTCAGCCATAGGTAACTGCATAGCCTGGCCTCCACTGACCGATGGGGAAACCTCACGATAAAGAAGCAGAACTGGGAAGAAATGAATTATAGGCAAAGGGTGCTTGCTACTCCCGGAGTGACATGAATATGTAAAGCACACTCCCGGACACCCATCTCTTGCTTTAGAATTCCTTGATAGAACCACTGTGGTTAAAAATCCAAGTCGCGATGGTGGTCAAGGCCAAGATCTGGCTACTTCTGAGAAGTCAGTTCTCCTGCTTCACCCTTTGTACAAACGAGGCAGATTTTTACACAGAGAAACATTCTCTGCATGCAGACTGAAGCTCTGGTCCCACCCAAATTCTTTTAGCAGGGACAGAAAGAAACTGGCATGCAATGGTCTCCCTGCTACTAAGAAAACAAGCCTGTGTTACAACAGTCATGGTTTTCCAGGGCCCTTTGTAAGCCACTGAATCATCTGGAACACATTTCCCTTGAGTTTTATAACATTTTGACTCAATTCCCTCATCAATTTCATCATAGGCTTCCTGTTCGTGCTAAAGATAGTCATAAACAAATTCTGTGGTCAGTATCTCAAAAAGGAAGCATATGCAAAGTCCGACCTCAGCCACTTCTTTTCCTGAGCAGAAGAGCTCCATTTCCTATAATGAACTGTCCAGTTACAAAGCAACCTTGGGAGAGTTGAAAAAGGCACACTTGACCAGCAAATGGCCTCTATTTGAGAAATCAGTCCTAGAAGTGCGTGGGTGGGTATGAAACCTGACTGCAGAGCGGTATGGCTAGGTGGGTTTCTACTAGGGATCATTGAGCAAGAGTCCCAATATAGCTCAATTTATTTTTAATGACTAAAGTCATTTCATCGTTAAGCTATGGTAAGCATGTGCTTAACATAGTCCTTGTGTAGCTGGAACATCAAAAAGATCTGATCATTTAATTAAGCAAAATAAAATGTTTCTTTTAGTCTGATGGATAAATGGGACTTTTCCAAAAAGTCTATAAAACTTAAATTAGGAGGCTGTCACCACAGTCCTGTTTGAAGATGAGTATCCTGATGGGTAGAATAGTGAGTGAGCCCTTCCCTTACCACTGGAGCAACTGTTTAGCAGTTTCTTATGTATTTAGGACGATTTGGTTACTCTTGCTCCTTATGACCTGGGGAATGAAATTTTTTAGCAGAAACTCCTGAGGCTCCTGGGCAGGAAATTGTCCAGTGAGGAAACCCCAGGCAGAAAAGGAGCAGACACACCTAAAGTTATGCGGGCTAGTGGGGGCTGGAAATAAGCAAGGAGGAGAAGCTCCTGAGGATACAGAGAGTCTCCAGGTCAGCTCTATGCTCGGGAAATGATTAACTTTTCCTGATGGGATGCCTTAGGGGTTTGTTCACATGCTCTTCTGCTGGAGGGCAGAGGTCTTAACAGACCTCAGCAGTCGCTGTACACTGGAGCAGAAGTGCAGAGGACTGCAGAGCACACTGCAGAGGAGGACTGCAGAGCACACTGCAGGGGAGGACTACAGAGCACACTGCAGGGGAGGACTACAGAGCACATTGCAGAGGACTACAGAGCACACTGCAGAGGACTGCAGAGCACACTGCAGGGGAGGACTACAGAGCACACTGCAGGGGAGGACTACAGAGCACACTGCAGGAGAGGACTACAGAGCACACTGCAGCGGAGGACTACAGAGCACACTGCAGAGGATTACAGAGCACACTGCAGCGGAGGACTACAGAGCACACTGCAGGAGAGGACTACAGAGCACACTGCAGGAGAGGACTACAGAGCACAGAGGACTACAGAGCACACTGCAGAGGACTACAGAGCACACTGCAGCGGAGGACTGCAGAGCACACTGCAGTAGAGGACTACAGAGCACACTGCAGTGGAGGACTACAGAGCACACTGCAGGAGAGGACTACAGAGCACACTGCAGCAGAGGACTGCAGAGCACACTGCAGGAGAGGACTACAGAGCACACTGTAGTAGCGGAGGACTACAGAGCACACTGCAGTGGAGGACTACAGAGCACACTGCAGCAGAGGACTGCAGAGCACACTGCAGGGGAGGACTACAGAGCACACTGCAGGGGAGGACTACAGAGCACACTGTAGTAGCGGAGGACTACAGAGCACACTGCAGAGGATTACAGAGCACACTGCAGCAGAGGACTACAGAGCACACTGCAGGAGAGGAGTACAGAGCACACTGCAGCAGAGGACTGCAGATCATACTGCCTGTACCTTACAAGCCTGTGAAGTCCCAAAAGCAACTGGGAAGAAACCCAGATTTCCCAATCCAGGAGCAGCAGGTTCCTAGGGTTTCATAGGAGGGCATGAAGGGACCAGAAACTGTGCTCAAACTTTTAAAACCTGAATCATTGGTTGTTTTGATGAGTGTTTGGTCAAAGATGCATGAGGTGCGTGATTCTAGCTATCAACTAGCCCAAGGCTACACAGAGTTCAACATCTCAAATCATATGACTAATGTCAAAATTAATTATGGCAAATAAAGAACATAACACAGTAGAAAAGCCATCTACAGGGGGTCTTAACGTGGTCTTCCAAATTGACCTATAGACTCAGTGAAATTTCAATGTTCAACTACCCACTTTCTTTTCTCCTCTTATCCTTACCTCTGCCCAATGTTAAGAATCAAAAGCAGGGCCAATCTATCACTGAACCTTACCACACATCCCTGTAAGCCTTCCACTTCACAGTTTTGATATTTTAGACAGTTTCTCACTCTATAGTCCTGATGGGTCTGGAACTCACTAAGTAAACCAGGCTGGCCTTGAACCTATACCAACCCTCCTTTGTTTCCCAGGGACTGGTGTCATAGGTGTGTACCACCATGCTCATCAATGTGAGCAGCATTTTGAATAGAGAAATTAACAAACCGACTCTGATGTCACATAACAGAGCTGAGGTGATGGCTCCATTGAGGACCTGTTTGGATCTTCAGCACCCACATAAAAAGCCAGGCATCGTGCCATGCACCCATAATCCCCGAGATGGTGGGGTGGAGCCAGAAGGATTCCTAAAACTCCCTGGGCAACTCATCTTGTAAAATCAGTGAGCTTAGGCTCAGTAAGAAACCCTATCTCAAAAAACAAGGGGAAGGATGATAGGGGAAGACACCAGATGTTGGCCTCTGGCCTACAGGCACACACACAGAGACAGACATACATACGCACACATGAGCAAATAGCAAATATGCATATGCACAATTAATTAACATTAATTCATTTATTAAGATATATATATATATATATATATATGGCCAGAATTAGTCACAACACTCTTGAAGAACAAGGTGAACGCCCTTGAAGAAATTTCTTTCCATCAGATTCAAGGCAGAGTGGCATTGCCCTGAGGACAGTACACTAAGCCAAGAACAGAAACTGACAGTAGTTCTGTTAAGATGGAATTCAGAGCAGGGAAGAAAGAACAGTCTCGCCGGCAGCTTGGCGGAGTTGCTTCTCCCCTTCAGTCTGTATATGGGACCCAGGGTTGATCTTTGTTGACCAGCGTTGGCAAGGAAGTGCCTTACCCACTTTGCCAGCTCTCCAGCCCAGGAAAGGTGATAATTGTTAACACCAGGTGTTAGGGATGAATGCCTTAATGAAAAGAACAGTATTAACACTTTAGTAATCTATCATATTTACGTTTCCATGTTTAAAAAACAGAAAAAAAATGGACTAGCAGATGGAGACGTAGTTTGTTAATTTGTGAATTAGGGTTTCTGTTAACTTTTACAATGTTAAGTCTGCATTATCTGTAAATTACATCTTTCCCAAATTCATGTGTCGACGCCTTAATCCACATATGAAAATGTGGCTTGAATTTTGTTAAATAGACTCACAAACCACCATTCATAAAAAGGGGGAAATGTAAAGGATTTTATTTCATTAAAACTTAGAATTTCTGTACATCAAAAGACATCACAGTAAAGCAAGAGCTGGGTGTGGCACACACCTTTAAGTCCAGCACTTGGTTGTCTAAAGAAAGCAAATCTCTGAGTTTGAGGTCAGCATGGTCTACAGAGCGAGTTCCAGGATAACCACAACTATGTAGAGAGACCCTATGGAAAAAGAAAAGAAAGAGAAGGGGGAAGAAGGAGGGAGAATGAAAGGATGAAAGAAAGGAAGGAAGAGAGGAGAGGGGGAGATATAAAAAGGCAAAGCGTGAACCAGGAGAACTTGTAATTCTCACACAAGCAGTCAATCGTATCTAGAAAAGACTCCTGTAAATGAAAGAGATAGATAATCCATTCCTAATGGGTGGGACACGATCCTCATGTAATAATCCAAATGGCCAAAAAATCACTTGAGGAAACATTTTATGTCAACTGAGAAACGCAAAATAAATCTACAGTGAGATGAAACGACCCACCCAACAGAAAAGCCAAATTAGCAGGATCGACATGACACGCTGAGTGTTGATGGAGACTGTTGGCACCAGCAGTCTCCCATGCCCCTTCCAGGTAGGAATACAAATGCTCTTCAGATCTCTTTGTATTATCTCCTTAAGTTTAACACCCTGTTGGACTTCTATTCCCAGGTACACAGTCAATGGAAATCCACACCCACGCATGAAAGACATGCACGAGACTGCAGCAGTGGCGATAGATACCCCCTATTGAGAATGACTTAAACACACAACAATAAGACAAGTTATAAATACATCAATGAAAGTAACAAACAAGTATAAACAGAACCTGTCTGCACCTCTGTGTGTCGTTTAGGAGAGAAAGCCAGAAAGGGGTGTGTGAGGGACAATGACAACAGCGACCATACAAAGGTGAAGGACAGAACCATCACCACAAAGTTGGCCTACGACTTCCACATACTCGCACACTAGTAGTGGGATGCATTCACACACACGCGCACGCATGCACAACATACACAACAATGATTAATTTTTAAAATATAAAGTATAAGCAAACAAAAATCCAGAAACTGGCAAAAGTAATCCGCAGGCATTAAAATCCAATTCCCTTTTGGAAAGATTGGTTGTAAGTGGGAGAAGGAACCTTTAAGGGTACTGGCTACAACTAGGACAGAAGTCAAATCATTGTAGAGTTATCTGCGTACAGCCAAAAGATAACAGACGCAGAAAGGCAGCAAGTACTCACACAGCAGCAGACACCAGGCAAACCCAGCACATCTGCCGGGCAGCACCCACAGCTCAGAGCATGCACACCGCTTGGTCAGCGCTAGGTGTCTGACGCTGGGCTGGGTGTGCTAAACACATCATTTTCTACCTTAGATTTGATGCATAGATCACCTAATAGTTTCACCCACATTTTGCAAACATGGAAGGCAAATCTTAGAGGTGTGCTAGAACTTTCCTGAGAGAACACAGAGAAACTTGGTGGCGATGATAACACATCTCAAGTGGACCAGCCTAGGGCTCACGATCATGAATCTAAACGCCTCGTACAGAAACATCGCGTGTGTTCTCACAGATGCGGGTGCTCTTCCCTTACCTTTCAGTCATGCTTCAGAAAGTTTTGTAATAGTGACTTACAGATTTTTAAGTTTGTTCCTGGTGTTTCATTATTTTTGATTCTCTTATGAGTAAGAGTTTGGCCTCCCACTCCACGTTCTAAAAGGTTACTGTGGGTGATTAGGGGACCCAGCGATGTGACTGTGTCTTGGCATTGACTACTGAGCGGTCTCATTAGCTTTCTAATTGATTGCCATGGTTGTCGCAGGAAGTCAAGGTGAGGCAGGTAAATACTGACAGCTTTTATCCTCTCTCCCCTGATTCCTTTCTTTGCCAACACTGATGCATTTTATGACATGGGGAAAGATCCACAAAATGGGCCAGGGTGTGTGGGGGCAGAGCGAACTCTGTGTTGTGAGACGTCTTGACAGATCCCAGCACTCAGGAGCCCTCTAACTGGCTCTAGAGGTAGATCACAAATGAGGGAGTGAAAGACCCTGGCATGAAAGCCAAGATGGGTCCTGGAGAACGACAGGCCATTAAAAGACGTCACGCAGGGATGTGCTTATAAAATTTCCATAGCAGATAAAACACCAGTGTTAACCTTGAGAAGGGCTGTGGGACAGATGTAAAAAACAAAGGAAAATAAAATGTTGGGGGCTTCCTAGTCTGCCTTTGGAATAAAAAAAAGGATAGAAATTTGCAAAAGAGGAATCCTCCACCCCACACCCCAAGCCCTTGTCCCTTCAGCTTCCTTCTGGTTATGCTTTTGGGCCAGCCACTTGGTCTGACTTTTGATTCCTCTCACATGTAATGTTAGAATAAAACCACCAACTGGGCACAACTTGTGAGGCTTAATAAGCAAACGTGTGTAAAGCACATGCAAAACAAAACAAAATAAAATGAGCAAACAAAAAAAAACGATTATTCTTGGACTGAAATTGTAGCTCAGTGGTAGAGCACTTGCCTAGTATGAATGAGAGCTTTAGGTTCCTCCCCAGCTCTGGGACAAGACCAGTAGTTCTCTATGCGCTTGACATGGGCAATGAACATGAAGTTGAGCCCCAGATTCTGGGACTGCATAGACGTCAAACTTCTCTGACAAATCTTGGTATTTTATACTTTCAAGACATCATCCAAGTTCCCCGATCCTCTGCTTTCTACTTTTTCTTCTCCCTGTTCACTCCTAACCAATACACCCACCTCTAAGATGGGTATAAATGTCCAACATGCAATACCACATAATTAAACTACACTCTTTAAACAGCTTTAGACAACTCAGCAATAAGAAGGGAAAAAAACCCTCAAATCTGATAGTGGCCCAAGGACTCAAACAGTTAAGCTTACAGAGATGATGTAGAAATGATCAACAAACCCATCTTTGGGCTAGGAAAATGTAAGTCAAAGTTACAGAGAAAGTGCAGTCCTCCTACATTGTAGGTGAAAGTATCAAGTTCAACCTTTACAATAGAAAATAATTTGAGGTTCCTCAAAATGCAATATGTATTACCTTATGACTTAGCAATTCTGCATTTCCCCTCAGAAGAAAAAGCCACTGACCTCCTTTCTACTTTCCTCCATCATTCCTGGCTTCATAGTCCAAGATGGCTCTGGATACTTGACTCGTTTTAGCTAGATCCCAGGTCCTAGGTTGATGGAAAAGCCTGGGGTGTTCCTATCTGACTCCTTCTGTTGGCAAACTATATGTATATTGACAGAGGTTTCTGTCCTGCCCGGTCCTGCAGCCATTAAGTCCCAAAGAAACACACAGAGGTCTACATTAATTATAAACTGGTTGACCTATTAGCACAGGCGTCTTATTAACTCATATATCTTACATCTTAACCCATAATTCTTGTCTGTGTTAGCCATGCGGCCTGGTACCTTTTATCAGCAAGGAATTCTCATCTTGCTTCCTCTTGGTCTGGATAACAACTATAGACTCAGCCTTTCCTCTTCCCAGTATTATTTTGTTCTTGTCACCCCACCTCTACTTCTTGCCTGGTCACCCTGCCTATACTTCCTGTGAGCTACTGGCCAATCAGCGTTGTATTAAAGCAATACAATATAAGTGACAGGGTACAAGACCATTGTCCCACAGCACTTTCTTTCTTTTTTTAAAAAAAAAAAAACCAAGAACTCTGAATCTAATCTCCCTTGTTTAGCTTTCTTCCTGATCATTATCCATACAACTTGTAACCAACACTCTAAACAAAGAAAAACATCCATAATCCATTTTAAGGAATGTGGGTATAGTTTTTCAGGCTACTTCCTGCTGATTGTGGGTGCTGATAATCTTATGGGGACCTAAAGAAAATTTAGAATTATGATCAAGTTCTGACTGGAGTATTCTATGAGGCTTGATCATCTCATGATGGAGGAGGATCATCTGTCTATGTGTTACTTTCATTGGTTAATAAAGAAACTGCCTTGGCTTTTTGATAGGGCAGATTTAGATAGGCAGAGTAGACAGAACAGAATGCTGGGAGAAAGAAAGCATAGTTGGTCAGACGCAATGGAGCCAGCCACCAGGTCAGACATGCTGAATCTTTCCCGGTAAGCCACCACCTCGTGGTGCTACATAGATGATTAGAAATGGGTTAATCAAGATGTGAGAATTAGCCAATAAGAGGCTGGAACTAATGGGCCAGGCAGTGTTTAAATGAATACAGTTTGTGTGTTGTTATTTCGGGGCATACGCTAGCTGTGCAGGAGCCAGGTGGGACGAAAAGCAGGCCTGCTGGCAGCTCCTCACTACAATCTCGGGCAGCAGACTTGCATCTGTTTTGGATGTAGAACTCTGACATCAGGGCTATCTCTGTTCCTACCAAAGATTTCTCGGATCTTCCTTCATCAAATCTGATTTTTTTTCTTAACCCAGAATGAATCCACAGCCTCTCATTTCCTGTTGAAACAAAAGCAAAACCTCTTCTCCAAAGTAGCATATCTTCTGACTTAAATTGTGCAATCAGCAGTATCTATATTTAAATGTCTTTTAGCAGCTGTTGCTCCTTCCTCAGCCATCAAGCCATTCAAAGACATCACAATAACATACAATATCCAGACTCTCTGTGTATTTTTCGTCTTTACACAGCTTTGTTTTAAACTCTATTTTTTTTTAACTTCTGTTTCTTTGAGACAGGGTTTCTCTGTGTATCTTTGGCTGCCCTGGAACTCACCCTGTAGACCAGGCTGTCCTTGAACGCATAGATATCCACATGCCTCTGCCTCCCAAATGCTGGGATTAAAAGTGTATGCCACACACCCAACTACTCTCTTTCTTTCCTTTTTATTTTAAGAACTTTATCCTTTTTCTTTTCTCTCCCAAGCCTACATATATTTTTAAACATGCTCTAAACAGTTTAGAGGGCTTTTTTTTCATCTGATCTATCTTTACTGTTTATCTCTCTTTTTCTGACCACATGAGTCTTTAATTTGCTAAGTTAGGACTAGGATTAAAGCTGTGGCTTTGACAGCTGGATCCATCTCATTCCTTAGCTTTCTGGGAGTCTAGTCTCATAACAGAGGTACTAGCCAGAGCCATGTTTATTGCCACAACTCTATAGCATTTCAAGGGTCCCTGCCACCACCAAGAAGCATGCTGCTGGCTCTTCATAAACACCATTTAAGTGTTTGGTGACGGGACCTCTTAAAAGAGATGCAAGATTTTTGCAGCTAACGCTGAGTCAAGAAGCCTCTCTTAAAAGAGACATGCTTACTTCTAGCAAACAGAGCCCACCTGAGAAAATGCTTCTACCAAGAAGCCATGCTTAACTATGTTCTTCTGTGTCCAGAATTACTTAAAGCTTTCTCGGGTTTTATGTGGATGTAGTTATCCATGTTGGCACCATTTTGTTGTAGGAGATCACTTGTTTGTTTCCCAGCTATCCAGACTCCCAAAATAATCACACAGACACGGTATTAATTAAATCACCACTTGGTCCATTAGCTCTAGCTTCTTTTTGGGTAACTCTTACATCTTAATTTAACCCATTTTTATTAACTTGTGTATAACCACGTGGCTGTGGCTTACTGGCAAGGTTCCAGCTCATCTATTCCCAGTGGCAGCTACATGGCATCTCCCTGACTCCACCTTCTTTCTCCCAGCATTCAATTTAGTTTTCCCCACCTAGCTCTACTCTGCCCTATCACAGGCCAAGGAAGATTCTTTATTCATTAACCAATAAATGCAACACATATACAGAAGGACTTCCCACACCACATGTATTAAATACCACCTACTCCTTTGCTGCTGCTTTCTGGTTTTGTTTTTGCCCGTTATATAGTGATGGAAGCTTATCCCACAGTTAAATCAGGATGTGCAAGTCTCCTGACTTTCCCTGCATCTTGTCTAGGAAATTGTTACACTGGTGCAAGGTAGGTGGGGTCTTCCTTTCTCTTCCCTCTTTAAGGAGAGGGAGGGGGGAGAAGAAGAGTGGATGAGAGAGAGGAGTGTGAGAGGGAGGGGAGGAGATGAAGGGAGAAGGACAGACAGTAGAGGGGCAGGGAGAGGAGGAGAGGGGTGGGAAGAGGAGAAAGGGAGAGGAGGAAGGAGGGAGAATGGAGGAAGGAAGGAGAAAGCAGTATTAACCGCTCTAGCTTCATTTTTAACTTTCAATCAAAGTAATTGAATATTACTCAGCCTGACTCCTAGGAAAGGCTTCTAGTACTAGAAACTGAGGAGGGATTGTTTCTATCATTCTACGTAAACAACACCCTAATCTAGCCTTAAGACTCAAGAAAGTTTCTACAGGTAATAATTACAGACAAGAGAGATCTCGAAAGGGAAAGACGTTTTGACACCACCAAGACTCTTCATGTGTAGGCGCCGGTTCCATGTCAAAGTCAGTTGGAGAGAAGAAGACTAATTTGTCACTTACTTGTAGTAGGAGCTGTGGGCTTCTTCCCACAGCCCAGCTCCCGGCTGCCTGGCTAGCTTATGCCCTGAAATAACAACACACAAATTGTATTCATTTAAACACTGCCTGGCCCATTAACTCTAGCTTCTTACTGGCTAATTCTTACATCTTGATTACCCATTTCTATTAATGTGTGTAGCACTCCAAGGTGCGCTTACCAAGAAGATTCTAGCCTATGTCCATCCTGGGTTGGAGCTTCATCACCTCTGCCCCAGAGAGGAGAGCTATCGAGCCTGAGCTCACTTCCTCTTCCTCCCAGCATTCTGTTCTGTTTACTCCACCTACCTAATTTTCTGTCCTATCAGGGCCAAGGCAGTTTCTTTATTTAACCAATGACCTTCCTCCATCACTTACTGGGTGAACTTCAGCAAGGTTTTGTAGCATCTCTAAACGTCAGTGGATTAATTGTTAACACATGAACCATGACACATGTGTCAGAGGTGGGAGTTGGTTCTCTTCTTATACCTTGTGGGTACCAGGTTTCTAACTCAGGTCCTCAGCTAGAAGCAGGCATCTCTACCTTTTGGGACATCTCGTTGACCCAGTTTGTTTGTTTGCTTGTTTTGAGACAGGATTTCTCTGTGTAGCCTGAGCTGTTCTAGAACTCACTCTGTAGACCAGGCTAGCCTCAAACTCAGAGATCCCCAAGCTCTACCTCCCAAGTGTTAGGCTTAAAGGTGTGCACCACCATGTCCAGCCTTGTTTATTATTCTTTATAGGCAGAAAAGATAATTATATCAAAGGGTTATGGAGTACCTTAAATTACTGATGTATATTTAAAAACGGCCGGAGGCTCATTCCTATAGTTCCAGGACTTGAAAGACTAAAACAGAGGAGCTTGAGACTAGCCTGGGCTATACGGTGAGTGTGGAGGGAAGTAGGGGATGAGCCTCCTTTCCTGTTCATGCTAGTGACAATACCGTCTCACAAGCAAAGCCAAGCCATGCAATATATAACAATCCTATAGTTTTATTTAAATTCTGGATTATTAGGTTAAACAAGCCTGCATTAATTTGACCTGTATTTGACAAATGTTACCAGTTTTGCTATTTTTCTTATCTATCATTTCTGACCACAAACTTGCCCTCTGTTTCAGTAACATACATGGGTCCCCGCTAAACCCACTGAAATGATGAGCACTTCTTTCTGAGTACTGAGTCCTAGCACTTTCTGAGTACTGAGTCCTAGC
>JABTXL010004601.1:441828-477673 GCA_025134845.1 Neodon shergylaensis | reverse complement strand
ACTTTCTGAGTACTGAGTCCTAGCACTTTCTGAGTACTGAGTCCTAGGAGGCCTACAGTTTTTTTCAACAGCAAAATAAGTTTCTGATATGGGATTCCCCTGTGTATGCTGTGAAAAGCATTGGTTAATAAAGGAACTGCTTTGGGCCTATAGCAGAGCTATAGGGGAAGAAAGGAGGCAGAGTCAGGGAGAAGCCGTGTAGCCCTGCCAGAGACAGACACGCTAAAACTTTGCTGGTAGGCCATGACCTCATGATGATACACAGATTAACGGAGATGGGTTAAATTAAGATATAAGAGTTAGCCAATAAAAAACTAGAGCTAGTGGGCCAAGCAATGATTTAATTAATACAGTTAAATAATTCTGGGTGATTATTTTGGGGCTGAGCAGCCAGGAATCAACAAGCAGCCTCTCACAACAAGTTTTAATACCTGTGATAGCTTTCCAGAGAAGGCCTACTATGTGGAAGATACTGAGACGATTTGAAGACAAACAGGCTATACTCTGATCTCAGATGGCTCTCCTCTGCTCTACCAGACTAGCACAGCCAGTCCATCCCTCCCAGCCTGTTCTGTGAGTCTCAAAGAAAGAGATCAGACCAAATACTATGGGAAGAGTCGAAATTATTTTCTAAATTCCATAGACAAACTGCTTGCTCTAAAAGATAAGGAAACAAAATAAAGATTTTTCCGTATTTCCTCTTGTGACTGTTGTTTGATTTCAGCAGGAAATGACTCAATTACCCTTTTCTGAACAGACACCATAGCTAATTATACAGGAGACCAAGGCCCAGAGGCACTGGCAAGATTGTTTACCAAGTGAGGTACTTCATATTTTATACCAAGCCCGATGACATTTAAGCAACTCAAGGGAAACACATTTTTTTTTGCATTGTACTAGGTAGGCTGTGTTAAGAATTTTTATGTAGTGCACTAGGTAAATTCCATAAAAAATTATTTTCCCTGAGAAACAGAGTGTTCACAGTGCCCTTGTCTGCTGCTTTTGTATCTCAAAAGGCTAATCTAAAATTTGACCTTCTAAACAATACCAGCTTACGATGAGCTGAACCCTTGCAAGTGAGCACGGCTCTCTGGCTCCCTAAATCCCCAGGGAAGCCGGAAGCTGCAGCATTTCCCTTTCCTAGCCCAGCAAGCTAACAAAACCCCTGATGAGCCGGGCAAGTTACTGTGCCTTTCAAAGGGAATAATAATCCAGAATCAGCTTCTAGATGCACGCGTGTGTCTACAGACGCATTCTCTCAGCTCATGGCTGTGTCTCATTCAGTTGGAGAGAATCCCACACTCTGTATCTAGTTTGTTTTTCACATGACCCGGTGAAATGGCTGACAACACTGCCGAATCCTGAAGTTCTAGGGATACCTGAAGGGGATTCCAGACCATGTGAAAAGTGTATACATATATAAAAGAGAAAGACACAGAATTCTTCTTAAAAACTTAATGACATTCAAAGGTTATCTAAGAAAGTGAAACCAATAAAAGGGGGGAGGGGATCTGAAATCAGTTTAAAAGTCAGCTGTGTGTACCTGACTAAAATGACGAAGTTATCTTTACCATAAGTCTGTATCACAGTTGCAAGGCTGTAACACCCGGTTTTGGTGTTACACCTTCGGTACAGTTCACGCGCCATTGTACCGAACACGAGTCGGGCAAGGCCTGGAGATTGAACAGAACATACAGAGACCAGGGTCATTTGAAAGAAATCCTTGTCTACCTAACTGCAGCACAAGGATGCCCACCCAGGCAGGTGGGAAATTACCATATTAACAAAGGAGTTAATTCCCTGCAGCTAACCACCAGACGGGCAGGAAGAGCACAGATACACACAGGAAGCTTAGTTAGTAGATCATAAACTGTCCCCGCGAATGCACCCCAGGAATAAGGGAGACCAGGGCCCTACAGGTCCCCCTTTAATATAAATTATGACTAGGCCTGTCTTGGGTGGCATTGGACGTCAGGCAATACCCCTTACCCGTCATGGGAAAGCATCCAGGTCAAAACACATTTCCTGTCTTAGGTTGAGGCAGCCCCCCCAAAAGCCTTTCCCGTCATTGGCTCACTAGTCATCCATCACCGAGTTCAGCCAGATTTGTGCTGAAAGATTTTCTGGGGCAATAGCTAAGAGGACTTGCTACGTGGCAACATTGACCTGAGCTTGTCTTTGGCTCTGGCATCATAACCATGAAGATGATGCTCCAGCATATATAAGCATCCCTTAAGGAGACTGTGTCTGCTCAATACTTAATAATTTTGCCCAAAATTGGAGCCCTTTAAGTAAGGTCTCAGCGCTGGTGAAAGGAACCCTGGTATACCTAACTAGAATAATTTTAAGAGCCAATTTGTAAATTGTACACCTCAGGGTCCGTGAATAACAGCAATAAGCTTATTACTGTAACATCTAACAGTGGTTTTTAACCACAATCAAGAGCAAAATTAACTTACAATATTTATTTGTAAATTTAGCTCAATTTGAATGGCTACGGCATTTGCAACCTGCCCTGAGAAGGTATCCTTTGTGCTAGCAGGAAGCAACTGACTGACTAAAGAAAATCCAGCAGCATTAGCTGCTGTGGCAGCAACAGCAATGGCTGCCAGTATCATGGGAAGGGTAGATGGGTAGACAGGCAATCCTTGGCACTAGGAGCACCGCAGCCAGCTCCTCAGGAAACCCGCGACTCTTTAGTTGACAAGTCAGAATCTCCTTGATCTCTTGGCCCTGCCCTGTCTTCAGGCTTCTGGACAGGAAAATCCACAGCACGCACCAGCCGCTCAGGTACCCATATTGGATTGTCAGCGTCCTGCGGAAAAACACAAACAGCCCCTCTATCCCACACCAGTACAGGATCTGGACCATACCAGGTGCCATCTGATAGATTCTTCCATTTTACATGAGGCATATTGGAAGAATCTGGCCACCAATGCCTGTCAACGGTGGCATGAGATTGAGTATCCACAGTCAAAAAATTTAAAATGTATAAAATAAAAGATAAATGATCTCTGGGGGTGGAACCATATTCCCCCTTTTTTGTTTTATGTAAATAGGCTTTGAGCGTACGATGTGTTCGCTCCACTATAGCTTGTCCTTGAGGATTATAAGGTATTTCCATTTTGTGAGAAATTGAAAACTCAGAGCAAAATTTAGCAAAGCCACTACTCATATATGCTGGTCCATTATCAGTCTTTATAGTTTTAGGAACTCCCATGTAGGCAAAAGCCTGGAGACAATGACTTTTAACATCTCGTAATCTTTCTCCTGTGTGAGCTGAGGCAAAAATGAGATGAGAATATGTATCCACGGTTACGTGAACATATTGCATGCGCCCAAAAGAAGGAACATGGGTGACATCCATATGCCATAAATGATTAGGGGCAAGCCCAGGAGGATTAATTTCCAAATGGGGAACAGTTAAAAGTTCTGTACACAGAGAGCATTTTTAACAATATTAGTGGCTTGCTCTCGAGATATCTTAAAATAAAATCTTAAAGATCCAGTATTGAGATGAAAATGATTATGAGCTTTTTTTGTAGCTTTATAAGATTCCTGACTCACTACATAAATTTGACGAGTAAGCTGATCAGCCAACGCGTTTCCTTCACTCAAAGGACCAGGGAGGTCAGTATGAGCCCGCAAATGCCCTACGTAAATGGGTACAGATCGGGCCCAAAGCAAAGTTTGAATAGCCAATAACTGCATCTGGACTTGAGATACAGAGGCAATATAAGCTACAGTTTCCAACAGTGCAAGAATTTTGCTTATATACTGATTATCAGTAAAAAGGTTAAATGGAATATCAGCATATTTTTCTAGGGCCATCTGGACAGCAACCAATTTGTGCCCCTGCCAGAGGCTATAAAGAAATTAGGGAAATATACCAGCACAGCCACTTTTGGATCATATATAGTATCGAAAAACTTGAATAAATCTAGACTCCTCCAGCAGGAAGAGAAGAATCAAAAATCCAGGACTAGCCTGTTTAGCAACCCTGCATCAGGAACTAGCTGAAGACAAAACCAGACTGTAATCTTGAAAAACAGGTTTTTCAGCTGCAATTATCACAGTACTGTTTTAGGAACTAGCAGATTACGACCTTGGGAGTGGTCCCTAGGCAGGGAGCTGTCCTCCTGCAACCACCATTGGATTTTTGAAATTTTATGACCTTTTTGGACCACTGGGCTGTGGTCTCTTTTTTCAAAAATTCTTTCTCCCAGTCATTGGGGGTCGAACTCTTCCTCCACCATCCAAAGCCATGTGTGCAACCTCAGCAAGGACGGCCTCCAGCGAGCCATGGGGGGGGCACGCCATCCCGAGACCTGAGTGAGAGTCTCCCCAGCATTGGGAGCCCCCTATAATGGCTATATTTTTTAAAATTAGGCAAATATCTACCTTAAAACTTAGCAATACCCCTTTTGGGCCTAAATATAAAGTTGTTTAACCATAAGACCATGTGCTCAGCCTTGCTTACAGCAGAGTTACTTTATCATAGCCAGAATCTGAAAACCCAAATATATCTCTTTTACATCTAGGATAAATGAGACATCATCCTTTTAAATATCCATGAATATCACAAAATATATTGGAGTAGCTTTAAGCAAGCAGGACAGAAGTTTTGGGTCCCGTCATCTTTGCCTGTGAAGGCGGAAATGTTTTTTATTTTTATTTATTATTACTTGTTAGAGTATAACTCTGGCCCTTGATAAACTTAATAAGAGGCCTGAGTTTCAGCAGTCTAGCCTGAAGCCATACCTAACAGCAGGAAAGAAACACAAGCTGAGACAATTTGATTCCCACCCAAGAGTGGGCCATACAAAATGGAAAAACTTGTATGATAAGAACTTTAATTCCTTTAAGAAAAAATCAAGACATTAGAAAATAAAAATATCTCCTATTTTCTTGGGAAAGTAGAAGAAATACAGCAAAAATGACAATCTCACTGAAAGCAGTCTACAGATTTAGTGTAAATGTCCATTAAAAATTATAGCAACATTCCTCACAGAACTCACCTACAGATTTAATGTAACTGTTTATTAAAATTATAGCAAAACTTCTCACAGAACTCGAAAGAACAATCCTCAACTTTATAAGAAAGAAATAAAAACTCCGGATAGCCTAAACAATTTTAAAATCCTTTGAATGTATTACAATTATTGATTTTAAAAACTTTTCTATAGAACCATAGTACTGAAATTAATCTACCTTAGATATAAACTTATACATCTACAAACTAAAGATTTTTGACCAAGAATCAAGATTTTAAAATGGAAAAGAAGCATATTTAACCTCCTTTTACTGTCCTGAAGTTGTAGCCTTTTGAGTCTAGATTTCTTTATAGCAAACCTGTCTCTAGCTGTTCCAGGAACTCATTCAGTAGACCGAGCTGGCCTTGAACTCAAGAGTTTTCCAAGTGCTGGGATTAAAGGCTTGTACCAGCACACCTGGCTTATTTCCTGGGCTGATTAACTGCTCCTATACTAGCAGGGCAGTTCCTTTTGAGGTGTCCTGACCTTCCATATTGAAAACAATTCCTAGGCCTATCAAATCACCATCTGTATGGGGGTATAAAACTTTCTGACAGAACTTATTTGTATATTTGAAGGCCAAATGTTTAACGACTGGCATAGCTGAATCCACATCCCCAAAAATGTGACTTCCTACCTGTAGAAGGCTGTCAATGAACTCAGAATAAGGTTCTGAAGATCCTTGAAGGATCTTAGAAAGCTGTTCTCGCGATCCTTTGTTAGGTAAAGTTTTCCAAGCTTTAACGGCTGCTGCAGCTATCTGGGCATAAATTGTAGGATCATAAGCAATCTGTGCTGCTAAGCCAGCATATTGTCCTTCAGCAGTTAACATGTCAAGGTTATTCTGGGGGAAACCTGCTTTGGCATTTTTTTCTGCAGTCTTTTTGCAATTTTCCTGCATTTCACCTCTCCATAACAAGTAGTCTCCCCCTGAAAGACAAGCCCTGCAAAGCGGCATCCAATCATTGGGTACAAGGTTGAGTTCTGCAAAGGATTCCAGCAAAGCTACAGTGAAAGGAGCATGAGCTCCATAGTCCACAACTGCTTCCTTTAACTGCTTAATATCCTTAAAGGCCAGGGGGTTATGCTGCCTGGCCCTCTGTCCCTGCTGATCAATATTTTCCACAACAGGATAAATCTGTTTCTCAATCTGCTTCTCTCTACTTAGATTATTTAACCTGTCCCAGATCTCTGGGATTTCCGCCTCTAAGTCCATAGGGGCAGAAGCAGTAGTACAAGGATTTAGTGGAGGAGGTCTCATGGAGACATCTCCGTTTGCTTCCTTTCTTTTCTCTTTTTCTAACTTCTTTTTTATCAGTGTGATCTCCTTTTCTAAAATTTCTTTTTCTTCTTCTATATCTTTTCTAACATTACCTGTTTCTAAAACTTCCTGTTCCTCAAAACTCTTAATAGAACTTACAGATTCTACTTCCTGAATCTCCTCAAGGGTTTTGTTTAAACTCTCTAATTGCTCTTTGACTCTAACGTCATCACTGAGGAGAGCATCTCTGACCAAGCGCCATAGTGAAAATATCGCCATGGGGAATTCTTGTGGCCCTCGCTCTTTCAGTGCATTTTGAAGATCAGCCTTTACCTGATCCCAATCAGTAATGTTAAAACCTCCTGCATGTAGGAACCAGAGACTAAACTTTAAAACTGTCTTAATGATCTCTTGTGCTGTCTCAACTTTAATACCGGTGCCTCTATTTTCCAAAAGACCTAACAACTGGCCTGTTAACCAGGCCTCCAACATAGGAACAGAATAACTTGCACCCATAACCAATTCACCCTCGCCGCACAATTTCTTACCTTGCTGGCCAGTCTTCCCGAGGGCGACCTCTCAGGGATCCCTACTTTCCGATCTCGCAGATGGGTCTAGTTGCTGATGATCATCCCAGCAGTGCCTCCAATTGTAACACCCGGTTTTGGTGTTACACCCTCGGTACAGTATGCGCGCCACTGTACCGAACGCGAGTCGGGCAAGGCCTGGAGATTGAACAGAACATACAGAGACCAGGGTCATTCGAAAGGAGATCAACCAAAAGCCGTTTATTCAGACTTGGGGAAATCCTTATCTACCTAACTGCAGCACAAGGATGCCCGCCCAGGCAGGTGGGAAATTACCATATTAACAAAGGAATTAATTCCCTGCAGCTAACCACCAGACGGGGTAGGAAGAGCACAGATACACACAGGAAGCTTAGTTAGTAGATCATAAACTGTCCCACGAATGCACCCCAGGAATAAGGGAGACCAGGGCCCTACACAAGGCCTTGGTGGGGTTTTGTTTTAAGGATCTAGTTGATCTTTGCACCCTATTCCTGGTGACTCTGACTCCTGGGCTAGGTGGCAGAGTCCTTTCCTAAAATCCTTCTCCAAGAACAGTCAACAGGCCGGGTGGTGGTGGCGCACACCTTTAATCCCAGCACTGGGGAGGCAGAGGCAGGTGGATCTCCAAGTTCGAGGCCAACCTGGTCTACAGAGCGAGTTCCAGGTTAGCCAGGGCTACACAGAGAAACCCTGTCTCAAAAGAAAAAGCAAACAGCAACAACAAAACAGTGGATGCAACCACTAAAGTCAGGCAAAGCTGATAACAATTATACAAATATGGAAACTGAGTCCAGAGAAACTGAAAAAAATACGTGTCTGCAGAATCTGCAGCTCACAGGGAAGAAGTCACTCAGCGGACTCTGCTTTACATTTACATCAACTACATATTAAGAAAGAGATGAGCAATTAATTACCTCTGACTCTAGGTAGTAAATGCACAGTCCAAGAGTAATCATGATGAGGCATGCAACATGTGAGACCCAAATGTTGCTGGTGACCTACTCATTGAAAGAAGTGGAGGATTAAGAAAACTGTCAAGGCAAGGAGGATGGTGCACACCTACAATCCTAGCACTCGGTTGCTGAGACAAGAGAATGAGGGATTTCAGGTCAGCCCTAAGGCTACATGACAAGTTCCAGCACATCTTGATTTATATAGCAAGACCCCTTTTCCTTTGTTTAAGCTATTTTTTATTGTTTTTATTGAGCTATATATTTTTCTCCACTCCCCTCTCTTCTTCCCCCTCCCCTACTACCTTCTCCTGTGATCCCCATGCTCCCAATTTACTCAGGAGATCTTGTCTTTTTCCTTCCTATGTAGATTAGATCCATGTATGTCTCTCCTAGGGTTCTCTTTGTTGTCTAGGTTATCTGGGATTGTGGACTGTAGGTTGGCTTTTTTTTTTTTGTTTTATGTCTAGAAGCCACTTATGAGTGAGTACATATGATATTTATCTTTCTGGGTGTGGGTTACCCCACTCAATATGTTTTTTTCTAGATCCATCCATTTGCATGCAAATTTCAAGATGACATTTTTTTACCACTGTGTAGTACTCTATTGTGTAAATACACATTACCACATTTTCTTTATCCATTCTTCGGTTTAGGGGCATTTAGGTTGTTTCCAGGTTCTGGCTATGACAAATAATGCTGCTATGAACACAGTTGAGCACATGTCCTTGTTATATGATTGAGCATCCTTTGGGTATATACCCAAAGTGGTATTGTTGGGTCTTGAGGTAGATTGTTTCATAATTTTCTGAGAAATCACCATACTGATTTCCAAAGCAACCGCAGAAGTTTGCACTCCCACCAGCAATGGAGGAGCGTTCCCCTCTCTAGCATAAGCTGTCATCAGTGTTTTTGATCTTGGCCATTCTTACAGGTGTAAGATGGAATCTCAGAGTTGTTTTGATTTGCATTTCTCTGATGACTAAGGATGTTGAACATTTTCTTAAGTGTCTTTCAACCATTTTAGATTCCTCTGTTGAGATTTCTCTGTTTAGGTCTGTACTCCATTTTTTATTGGATTATTTATTCTTTTAATGACCAACTTCTTGAGTTTTTTGTGTATTTTGGAGATCAGACCTCTGTCTGATGTGGGCTGTCATTTTGTCCTGTTGACCATGTCCTGTGCTTTAAAGAAGCCTTTCAGTTTCAGGAGGTCCCATGAATTAACTCAGGGTCTGTACTGCTGGGATTATATTTAGAAAGTGGTTCCCTGTGCCAATGTGTTCAAGTGTACTTCCCACTTTCTCTTCTATGAGATTCAGTGTGGCTGGCTTTATGTTGAGATCTTTGATCCATTTGGACTTGAGTTTTGTGCATGGCGATAGATTTGGATCTATTTTCATTCTTCTACATGTTGATATCCAGTTATGCCAGCATCATTTGTTAAATATTTTTTCTTTTTTCTATTTTATATTTTTAGCTTCTTTGTCAAAAATCAGGTGTTAGTAGGTATGTGGATTGATATCTGAGTCTTTGATTCAATTCCATTGAGGACCCTTTTTCTAAACCAACAAAAGAAAAAGTAAATAATGAATAAATGATTTACATATACCCAAGGTCACAAAACAAAAAGAGAGCCAACCTCTGTAACCTGATTGATTGTCTTGACCCCTGAGTCGACTTGCTTAACCACAAAGCTGCCTAACTCTAGGCTCTTCCCATCATACACACTGACCCTTTACTTAGGCATCTAAGGAGGGATGGGGTGGGCGCTCCATGAAAGGGCTGCCCTTCATGGATTGGCCCGATAGGTAACAGACTCTCCCTTTGTTCCTAACTGTACTAGTTCTTGTCCATCTATCACAAACTAGATTCATCTGGGAAGAAAGGACCTCAGCTGAGGAATTGCCTCCATCAGACTGGCCTGTGGGCAAGACTTTGGGGACATTTTCTCCATCGAGGATTGTTTTGGAAGGATCTGGCAACTGTGTGGACAGTGCCAACCCTGGGCAGATAGCCCTAAGTCGCATAAAAAAGCAAGTTGAGCAAGCCCTGAGGAGCAAGCCTCTAAGCAAGCAGCCTTGCTCCTTGGTATCTGCTTCAGTCCTGCTGCCGGTTTCTTCCTTGAGTTCCTGCCCTGATGTAAGTGTCAGCCAAATAAACCCTGCCTCCCCCCCTCCCCAGGTTGCTGTGGATCATGGCATTTATCACAGCGACAGAAAAATAAGGTGGACCACTAACAGACGAACAGAGAAGTTTTCCGAGCCCTGGCTGGAATTCCGGTCCACTTACTAGGTGACTCCACTCCCAGTCCTGACCTTCCCCAAATCCTTGTTTTCCCCATTTTACAAAAGGAACCAACAGGATCTAACATCAGGAAGTTGCCCCAAGGTGAAATCTATGAAATGGAAACTTCCAGACACAAATCAAACGCTGCCCTTGCCTTCCCTCTGACTTTCGGCTCTAAATATAGTATAAATCAACACACACTAAACAGAAAAAAATGTTCGCCATAAAAGTTGACCTTTTGGGTTATTTTTCCTTTTTCTTTGTTTGTCTATTTGTTTATTCGTCTCATTTTTGTAACCCGGGCTGGCCACAAACTCAAGTGGTGGCAGAGACCTGAGGTTCCAGTACTCAAAGAGGTAGAGGCAAGAAGATCATGAGTTCAAGGCCAGCCTGGACTTCATATCAAGATAAGAGAGACAGAAAGAGAAAGAGACAGAGACAGAGGGGGGATTTTAAGAGGACAACATCCCTAAGAATTCTAGTTCAGTTCTACAGCTGGATGACAACATTTCTTTGAATATCTTTCTTGTTGATTTGTACAAAGATACACTATACCCCCATCCCAAGCCTGGTACCGACTGATGGCTGCTGTATGCCCCAGTCCCACAGCTTCTAAGTGTTGTGGGACTGGTACCGACTGATGGCGGCTGTACGTCCCAGCCCCACCGCCTCTAAGTGCTGCCTCAGAGGACCATCTCTACGGGATATGCCAGGCTTTTCCTTGGGACCACCAAGCAGCTCCCAAATCATGACACTGAGACTTATTAGTTTTGAATGCTCAGCTTAGCTCTTTTAACTTAAACTATTTATTTACCTTTTGCCTTGGGCTGTTAACTTTTTCTTACTTTCTTGCTGTCTCTATGTCTGCTTGGTTGAGGTTGCCTGGCTTCTTGCCCCAGACATGTCCTTCATTTCTCCTTTCTTCTCTCATTCCTCTGGAGCCTATTTCTCCTATTTCTCTCTGCCCAGCAGCCCTGCGTATCCTTTCTCTGCCTAGCTACTGGCTGTTCAGCTCTTCATTAGACCCATCCAGTGACTTAGGCAGGCAAGGTGAAACAAATGCAACATTGTAACATAATTAAACAAATGCAGCAGAAACAAAAGTAACACATCTTTGCCCAGTTCAAATAATATTCCATAACAACTGGGTAAACAAACACATGAATAGCTAAGACACTGTAAGATAAAGTACTGATCACTTTCCATGGGAGCAATCACTCTTGCTTGAGGTGTTGGGGACTAGTTCACAGAGGCAGTGATGTTGATGAACATTGCAATGTCAGGGTCGGAACAGCACGTTACATCTAAAACCATTAGAATGTCACATCCGAGAAGCCTCTCTCCTTTGCTTTGGTCCAGATTATTAAAGACAGAAAAGCCTCGATTACTCTCAGGGTTACTCCACTAAAGGCATTCAGTGATGGTCTTACAAAGCAAATGTGTGGTATTTAACATCCCAAAGCCACCATTTTGTAGCACTTACGATTGAACAACCCAAGTGTCTCCTTTGTGGGTTCATATATAATGAATGAGTGCTATATTAAAGATTATTGAAGAGTGTAAGGCTTTTTTGTATGTGTAAGATTTGTGGCTTTTAAAATATTTATTCATCTGTGTGAGTCACTTGAATTTTACAGCGAACTCAGGAAAGAAAATGTCAAAGTTGAGCAAATGTTAAATGAACTCTCTTTAAAAGGAAATGTTTTTTGGGAGATAATACTCAAGATGAACTAATCTACAGATTCATCCTGAATTTCAACATGCGTAGAGCTGAGAGGAATGGACCAAAATGGCAGGGAAAACTTGAGGAAAAAATCTCCCAAGAGTTAACTCTTTAGTACTTGCTCTGTGTGTGACCCGTTTCCCTCCTTTTATGTCCCCACAAATCACCTTCTACAAACAGGCAGAAATCTGATCGCCACACATGGTGCCTGCTCTTCTCTCTTCTTATGTGGTACCTGTCCTTTGTTGTCCACCCTGTCGAGCAGACACTAGCATCTCCACCACAACTGACGCCATGGAGCCCTGAGAGGCCAGGCCTCTCTGTGCTGTGCTCTGCTGTGCTGCGTTGCACAGCTGGGCAGAGAAGACTGTCTTGTTTTCCTTCTTGGCTTACCTCTTCGTAGAAAGGACAGAGGCAGAGGTCCTTGGGCCCTGAGGATGGACAATGGAGTCACTGTCAATGTAAGTCTCACATGTAGCTCACTGCCTCCACTTCCCATAGGGCTCACACGTCAATTCTTGAGCTAGAGAGATCTTTTTTCAAGTGCATTGGTGTGAAGGTATCAGATTCCCTGGAACTAGAGTTACAGATAGTTGTGAGCTGCCATGTGGGTGCTGGGATTTGAACCCAGATCCTCTGGAAGAGCACCCAGTACTCTTAACCATTGAGCCTTCTCTCCAGCCCAGAGCTAGAAAGATCTTGAGAGGTATAAGTCTCTCTTATACCAAAGATTTGCTCTTGGGTCCATCTCTCTGCCTCCTTGCTGCCTAACATCTCGGACAAGGCCTCATCTAAGAAGCCGTGGGTCCGTCACACAGATGTGGCCTGGCGTGCTCTCTCTCTAGGTGAGGCCACACTAGCCTAGACTTCAGAAGCACACCTAAGACTGATGATCAAATTCTTCCGTACCACAGTATACATGCAGAGGTCAGAGGGCAACGCACAGGAATTAGTTCTCTCCTTCCACCATGTGGGTTCTGGGAATGGAACTCAGGTTGCCAAGCTTGGCAGCAAGCACGTTTACAAACTGAGCTCTCAGCTGACTCAAATTATAACGTTCTTTATTTCGTTCCTATTTGGTGTGTGTGCCCCCCCCAAAAAAACCTGATGAGCTCTAATGCACAGTTTTAAAAATGGAAAGTTCTAATAGCCCATCTCAGGTGACACAATGCCCAGTTCCATCTTTCTGTTTCAGGTATTCTCTTTTCCTCTGGAACAGTAATGGCTGGCATCGCGTCATGTTTTACAAGGCCTTTCTATGTATGTTCCTTCATTTTGTTTTCAAACACACTGTAAAATAACTATTATCATGATATCGATTTTCCAGAAGAGAAAATTAATTCCTCTGATCCACCCTCACCCATGACTTTCACTGCTAAATGTTACTAACTCTTCAAGCTACACTCAAATCCTCACCTGCTTCAGGATTTAATTGGCACCGCTGATCAGGACAGATGGATTCTATTCTCTGTTCCAACGCAGCCCAGAACATCCGTTCCCCCAGGACGGAGGCTAGCGGGAGCCTGCAGGGACTCTCCCCTTGAGCCTTGAGTTTTCCATCCATTCTCCTAGACATCGTAGATGAGAAATGTCATTTTCCATGTGTACAATGATGTGAAAAAGACGAAGAAATGCCACCCTGGAGGAATGGCTAAGCGCATGGCTTCCAAGGCCATCAGTGAGCCGTGGGGCCTTTGTGTGGTTTTCACAGCAGTGCAAGGTAAGTTACTCTGAATCCTGCTATCAAACAGGAGGGAGAAGTGACCTCATTTGATCTTCACATCAGTAGGCGCAGAGCCATCATCTAAACCAGAGCCCACACCTGACTCCATGACGCTGCATACCCGAGCCTTTCTCGCGGCCTTTTTGAAGGTTCAACCGGGTGTCGTACATCAAATTGTGTATATTTGCTTTTAATCTATATGAGTATAAGATGCTTTTATCCTCGCAGAAGCTCAAAACCACCAGCGTGGACCTCTGCCGTATTTACTCATGGTACCAGTTTGGGAAACCCGAGTTTATGGCTCACTTACCACCCAATTCGAAGCCTACGAAGGGACTCGCATGCCTGCCTCTACAGAACCAGAAGCAGGGAAATAGAGCTGGGGAGCCCTGTGTTGTAATGCTGGGGTAGGGAAATCGGCTGCACAGCTGCCTCTCCTAAATGGTGGATTCTACAACTGGATATTGCAGCGGATTGGCTCACATGGCATGGTGAGCCAAGGGGCATCTGTATCAAGCTATTGCAGCTTGCTCCCAGTGCAGGGACACAAGAGATCAGCTAGAGAAAATAGCTAAATCTTGCGAGGGTCACCAGGGCTCAAGGAACCTGCACTGGCATGAGTGCCTCACAAAGCAGGCATGCTGGGGCCCATTCTTTCCTCTGAAATGCTAGGATAAGGATGTTCCAACGGTGCGGTTGTCATGCTTGCTAAATGAGCTGACCTGCGCAGTGAGTCCACTGCTAAGGCTGCCTCCTCGCCTTGCTTGCTCCTGGTGCTTAAGCCTTGGGTAAACACCTGGTAGGAAGAGAAATGTAGCATTTCATAATGTCAGACTCAGCCTGAAAGGAAAATTCTGTGTTTGCAGAGCTCTCTGTGAAATTTATTAACCTTTTTAGTCGGTTTTTAGTACCAATGTAAGACGACTGCTTTTGCATAATCAAGAAACCTCCTCGACAGCCCAATAAAAGGAGGCCAGGTGTTCGGGATTAAATATGTATTATCCCACCGCTGCTTTCTGGAGATGGCATCGGGTTATTTGCTCTTTCATAATGCATGCCATTTCTAGAAAGGAGAAGGCAGAGAGAGAAATGGGCAGAGAAGATAAAGGAACGTCAGGAAAACGGCGCTACTGGGAACGAGGAACGAGGAAAGCTGCAGAGGAAGGATAAAGGCCAGGTCTATCTATGGCCAGTTTCTGGGCTTTCTTTTTCCCTTTTCTTAAAAATAGTTCCTATTCCTGCCCACAGGGAATCGAATGGACCGTATCTGAGGCCCCACAGAAACATCCGTGAGTCTATTTGGAGGTACTAACGTACTCATCTCTGTGGCAAAGCTCAACTGACCTTTAACCACGAGATGCACAACCACCAAATTCTCCAGAACCATCTGAAAAAGAAAAAAAGGAAAGAAAGTAAAAAAAAAAAAAGAAAAAAAAGAAGAAAGGAAAATGTCCCATCCACAATATCTGGGGGTTCTCTCTTTCTCTCTCTCTCTCTCTCTTTCTTTCTTTCTTTGTGTGTCTGTGCGTGTGCGCGTGTGTGTTTTGAGACAGGATTTCTTTAAGTAGCCTTGACTGTTCTGGAACTCACTCTGTAGACAAGGCTGATCTTAAACTCAAAGAGATCTGCCTGCCTCTGCCTCCTGAGTACTGGGATTTAAAGTGTGTGCCACCACCACCTAGCTAGGATATTTTTTTAATTACCATTTTTTACAATGACAAGATGAATAAGTAATTTATTTACAATGCACATATAACAAATAAGAAAGGTTGTTTCCTTAAAGCAAAACTGAATCATTTCTGTTAACAATACTAACTAGTTATATTTCAGTGGGTGCTCTAGGTGCTGGGACCAGGTTAAACTCTTAACATTCATAGGACCCTTGGTGCAATGAGTTAACTAACAAAGCTTAGAAGATTGAATAAGTGAGCTGGTGGTCACACACCTCATGGTAAAATTAGGACTCAAACAGAAGTCTATCTGCCCTGTCGTCTGCTGTGAGAACGTTGAGTGGGTGTGGGTGGCTTCACAGCCCAGGCTGAGCTCTTACAGAGAGTACAGGAAGAAAAGCAGCCCACGGGAAAGGCGAGAGCCATCATAGCAAGTGTTACACAAAGGAGAATCAGGTTGCAAACAAAAGCCTTCAGATTCTGGATACAGCAGTCTGAGGTGCCCCAGGAAGCCGTTCTCAGACTCGAGTATTACTGTGGAGAGGCTGCTGTAATTTCAGAGTTTAATAATATGAAATTGGACCTAGAATCCTGAAACAACCCCATTCCAAAACTACAATAGCCCTGGAAATGAACACTTCCATTAGAACCAAGACCATTACATACCCATCTCTGTGTGGGGGAAACAGATGCTTTTTTCACCGGGACAAATACAAAGTACCTGTATGTTTTCCTGAACCCCTTTAATCCAATTTCCCAATTTTGTCAGAAATTTGAAGCTGAAATAAAGCTTCCCTTAACCCAGTTTCTCATTTCTCTTAACTCTGCGGCAAATGATTCTTACCCTATGTCGCCGACCTGCTTCTTAGGCAGGGTTTCAACAAGAGGTCGAAAAATACAAGAAATGCTTCAGAAACAAAGGGACTTTTGTCTTTTTATTCCCCCTCTGCCATTTTTTCACAAAATATATATTATAAGGGAGATAATTTAAAATTACAAATATACAAAGATGAGCAGCTATTTCCAACAGCTGAAGACAGCACACAGCAAAAACATCACCTTGTGTCAATAGAGATTGCATATACCACAATTTGGGAAAGTTTCTGGGTTTTGGCACAAGAGAATGCTTTCTGTCCTTAGGCCAGTATAAATACATTCTCAGTTTAAAAATATGTATTGTGTGCTCGTGCATTTTCTGCTTACAGACATTCTCTAAGATGCCATCAGGGTCCTAAAATAAATAAAGAATGCAGAGATCTCTGCCTTCAAGAAAACTTTGGTCTTCTGCCCTGAATGTTGTTCTTGTCTTTCTTTTTGTTTTCTTGTCTTACTGAAATTAAAAAAAAAGTTGGTTCAAACTGCTCCAGGCCCCCCAGAGATAGTTAACCTTCACTACCAACTTGGCAAGATCTGGGTATGCCTAGTCACCTGCGAGGTGGTTCCAGATAGGTCTAACAATGAGGGAACACTCGCCCCAGATGTGGCAGCAGCATCCCATGGGCTGGGGTCCCAGACTGAGTTAAAAGGAGAAAGTGGACTGAACACTGGCATCCACCTCTTTGCCTCCCAACTAAGGATACAGTGTGAGCAACCGCCTGGGCGCCTGCCTCCACACCCTCCCTGCCAGGAGGGACTTTTCTTTATTCTCAACCATAAACCCAAACAGTTATTTCCTTAAACTATTTTGGTCAGGTTTTTATTAGGACAGCAAGAAAAGTAACAAATACACTCTTTAAATAGCATTGCCACTACAATTCATGGCTAAATCAAAAAAAATGGTTACCTCTTCACTAGCAAGGGAGATGCCCTTCCTCGATATTAGAGGAGCGACCAAAACCTCTGTACTAGATTCTTAAATTAGCTCTTCCGTGCCATTTGGTTTCCAGTTTGTGTAAGAGCTCACACGCATGTGTGTATCTTGGTTTGTGTGCGTGTGTGTGTTCGTGTGCACGTGCATGTGAGCATGTGCTGTGTGACTACTTTCTATAATCAAGCTAAGACACAAATGGCAAAAAAGTACAAAAATGTCCTAAAATCTTAGAGCAACTTTCCTTTCTTAAATTTTATTGATTTTTTTTAAATTTTTTTTAATTTTTTTTAAATTTTTTTTTAATTTTTTTTTAATTTTTTTAATTTTATTGATTTTTATTGAGCTCTACATTTTTCTCTGCTCTCCTACCTGCCTCTCCCCTCCCCTTCAACCCTCTCCCAAAATCTCCATGCTCCCAATTTACTCAGGAGATCTTGTCTTTTTCTACTTCCCATGTAGATTAGATCTATGTATGTCTCTCTTAGTGTCCTCATGGTTGTCCAGGATCTCTGGGATTGTGATTTGTAGGCTGGTTTTCTTTGCTTTATGTTTAAATACCACTTATGAGTGAGTGCAGGTGATAATTATCTTTCTGAGTCTGGGTTACCTCACTCAAAATAATGTTTTCTAGATCCATCCATTTGCCTGCAAATTTCAGGATGTTGCTATTTTTTTCTACTGTGTAGTACTCCATTGTGTAAATGTACCACAATTTTTTTTATCCACTTTTTGGTCAAGGGGCATTTAGATTGTTTCCAGGTTCTGGTTATGAGAAACAATGCTACTATGAACATAGTTGAGCACATGTCCTTGTGATACAGCTGAGCATCCTTTGGGTATATACCAAAAAGCGGTATTACGGGGTCTTAAGGAAGGTTGTTTCCTAACTTTTTGAAAAAATCACCACATTGACATCCAAAGGGGCTGTACCATCTTGCATTCCCACCAGCAATGCAGGAGTGTTCCCTTTTCCCCACAACCTCTCCAGCATAAGTTGTCATCAGTGTTTTTGATCTTGGCCATTCTTGCAGGTGTAAGATGGAATCGCAGAGTTGTTTTGATTTGCATTTCTCTGATGACTAAGGATGTTGAGCATTTTCTTAAGTGTCTTTCAACCATTTTAGATTCCTTTGCTGATTCTCTGTTTAGGTCTGTACTCCATTTTTTTTATTAAATTATTTGTTCTTTTCATGACCAATTTCTTAAGTTCTTTGTATATTTTGGAGATCAGACCTCTGTCTGATGTGGGGTTGGTGAAGATCTTTTCTCATTCTGTAGGCTGTCGTTTTTTTTGTTGTTGTTGTTGTTGACCATGTCCTTTGCTTTACAGAAGCTTTTCAGTTTCAGGAGGTCTCATTTATTATTAGTTTCTCTCAGTGTCTGTGCTGCAGGGGTTATATTTAGGAAGTAGTCTCCTGTGCCAATGCATTCGAGTGTACTTCCCACTTTCTCGTCTATGAGGTTCAATGTGGCTGGCTTTATATTGAGGTCTTTAATCCATTTGGACTTGAGTTTTATGCATGGTGATAGATATGGATCTATTTTCATTCTTCTATATGTTGATCTCCAGTTATACCAACACCATTTGTTAAAATATGCTTTCTTTTTTTCCATTTGATATTTTCCTTCTTTGTCAAAAATCAGGTGTTCGAAGGTGTGTGGATTGATATCTGGGTCTTCTATTTGGTTCCATTGGTCCTCCTGTCTGTTTTTATTCCCTACTAAACTGTTTTCAGTACTGTAGCTCTGTAGTAGAGTTTAAAGTCAGAAATTGTGATGCCCCCAGAAATTCCTTTGTAAGGGATTGTTTTCGCTATCCTGGGTTTTTTTTTTTTTTTTTTTTTTTTTTGCTTTTCCATATGAAGTTGAGCATAGTTCTTTTGAGGTCTGTGAAGAATTTTGCTGAGCATTTCATTGAATCTGTAGATTGTTTTTGATAAGATTGCCATTTTTACTATGTTAATTCTACCTACCCAAGAACATGGGAGATCTTTCCACTTTCTGATGCCTTCTTCAATTTCTTTCTTCAAAGATTTAAAGTTCTTGTCATACAAGTCTTCCACTTGTTTGGTTAGAGTTATTCCGAGATATTTTATGCTATTCATGGCTATTGTGAAGAGTGATGTTTCTCTGATTTCTTTCTCGGCCCATTTATCATCTCTGTACAGGAGGGATACTGATTTTTTTTTTTTAGTTAATCTCTTATCCTGCTGCATTACTGACTTTTTTTTTTGATCCAGTTTGATGTTCTGTAAGCTTCTTGTATCTTCATAGGCATATCTTTCTTTAGGTTGGAAAAGTTTTCTTCTATGATTTTGTTAAATATATTTTCTGTGCTTTTGAGTTGTACTTCTCCTTTTTCTATACCTATTATTCTTAGGTTTGGCCTTTTCATGGTGTCCCATATTTCCTGGATATTTTGGGTTAAACTTTTGTTAGATTTAATGTTTCCTTTGACTGATGAGTCTATTTCCTCTATTGTATCTTCAGTACTTGAGATTCTCTCTTCCGTCTCTTGTATTCTGCCGTTCATGCTTGCGTTTGTGATTCCTGATCGCTTTCTCATGATTTCTGTTTCTGTAATTCCCTTGGCTTGTGTTTTCTTTATTGTGTTGTCTCTATTTCAGTTTTCAGGTCTTGAATAGTTTCTTTCATGTGTTTGATTGCTTTTTTTCTGGCTTTCTTTAAGGGATTTGCTGATATCTTCCAATTTTTTGTTTGTCTTTTCCTCCATTTCTTTAAGGGAATTTCTTATTTCCTCTTTAAGAGTGTCTTACATTGTCCTGAAGTTATTTTTCAGATCATTTTCTTCTTTTGCATCTCTATTTAGTTGTTCAAGTCTTGCTATTGTAGGGTCTTTAGATTTTACTGCTGTTGTGTTGCTCTTTGTGGTGTTGTGTGTGTTCTTACCTTGTCTACTCATCTTTTCCTCTAATTGGTGTGGCTGGGGCTGTCTGTGAATCTGGTGATTAATTTTCTAGGTGCCAGTGAATCCAAGGCTCAGGTGGTTGTTCCTTGTGGTACAGTCAGTGCCGTGGTTCTATTTATCCCATTAGTCACTCCTTGTTCCTGGAGGTCACTCAGTGCTCCCAGGCTTTTCCCAGCTCCCATGGAGTTTCCTGTCTCAGGCCTAATCTGGCCTAGGTTTTCAGCTCAGACCTGTTTCTATAAACGTCCCTGGTCTGGATCTACTCCTGCAGAGGTCCCTGGCTTGGGGTTGGTTCTGCAAAGGTCTCTGGCCCTGATCTACTCCCTTGAAAGTCCCAGAGTCGGGTATGCCCAGACCTGCAAGGACCTGGCTCAGGCCTACTCCCTCAGAGGCTCCAGACTCTAGCCTGGACACAAAGAGGTTTCTGGTTTCTGCCTACTCCTTTTGATGTCCCAGACCTACACCCAGACCCACAGAGGTCCTACCAGAGCAACCTTCCTAACACTGCAACTCTTAATACAATTCCTCGTGTTTTGGTGAACACACCCACACCACTATAAAATTAATTTTGTTGCTACTTCCTATCTGTAATTTTGCTACTGTAATGAATCATAATGTAAATATCTGATGGTCTTAAATGATCCCTGTGAAAAGGTTGACCCCCAAAGGGGTCATGACCCACAGGTTGAGAACCTCTGTCTTTAGTAGTTTCCAAGGTTTCAGTAATGTCATATTTTTCAGACCAAGAAGGAAGCTGAAGAAAAGATAGCAGAGCCTATTGAGGAGATCATAATTGTGGAGCTAGATTCTGGAAAACCATGGCAGAGGGAACAAAGAGTGGAAGGAGCTTGCAGGAGACAAAGATCCCTTTCCCCAGGAGATGTCAGCAGGGGAAGACAAAGGAAAGATGGTGGTGTTCTAAGGGAGAAACAAGTTAGAGGAGAAAAGCATTCATTTTTATTTTTTGATCTTAAGGTAGAAAATAGCTGAGTGTACTGTGGACAGAGTAAAAGGGCTCCCTGGAAAAGGAGCAGAGGATGACTCAGGGAGCCTGCTGAGGCAACAAGAACAGAGACCCAGGAGGAGACAGGTTTAGTCTGCTCCCTGAACTCCAGCTGAAGTCGGGGCTCTGGGAGCCAACCAATGGCCAGACTGAGTTGATGTAATCACTGCTACAAAGCCTTAAATAATGGATAAACCTTATTTCTTTGGTGCCTTTTTTAATAGCCCTGTATAAAAGGATTTTTGGAAAAAAACCAATGTGTCTTTCCAAGGCTTATTTTTAAGATGTATAATTAATACAAAAAAGTATCACTGTACAGAAAAAAACAACATATCTCATTTGCCTACCAAAGTAAGTCCTGCAAAGAAAGAGAAGGAAAATATTATTGTTTGGGATTTTGAGGCTTATTTTTTTTGTTCTTTGTCTGTTTAGAACTGAGGTTTTCTTTGGCTGGCTTTAGAGACATTGTCCCGCACAGTCCAGCCTGACCTCACACCCACCACGTAACCTGAGGGTGGCCACTAACTCCTGACCCCTTTGCTTCCACCTCCCAAGGCCACTAGGTTTTGGCAGTGCTAAAGATAAAACTCAGAGCTTCTTTCAAGCTACTCAAGTACTCTACCAATTGAGCTACATCTCTAGCAAAGGAAAATGATATTATAAATAAATAAATAAATTGGGGCTGGAGAGGTGGATCTGTGGATAAACTACTTGCTTCATAAGGGTGAGTGCTAACCCTCATAAAAGCCAGGCATGCATGACAGCCGCCTGGAATCCCAGTGCTCAGAAGGTGGAGACGGAGGATCCCCAAGCTGGGCAAGCTGGAACTAGTGGCTCTAGATTCAGTGAGAGACCTTGCTTCAATAAATGAAGTCGAGTACAATCAAGGAAAAAATCTAATATCAACTCTGGGCCTACACCTGCATTCTCATGGGTGTCTGCCCACCCATACACACATACAAGGGAACACACACCGTATATACTTGCAATAAACAAATAAATACAAAGTAGAAAGTATGTATGGTGTCACATGCCTGTAATCCTAGAATTTGGTAGGCTGAGACGAGACAGGAGGGTCACAAGTTCAAGGCCAGATGGGGCCAAATAAGAACCTGGATTAAAAAGTGAATAAACAAATAATTAAAAGGGCTTATGTTGGGCCCCCGAATCACTCTGAAATGACCTAGACCTACATTAGAAAAAGTTTAAATAGAATTATAATAGCTAGAATTTATTAAGAACTTACTATGTTAGTCTATGCTAAACACTTCTAATATATATTACATACATACTATATATATACATAAAAGTGTGTTGAATCCATATATATATACACACATACACATATAGACATATATGATTGTGTTGAACCCCTGTAACCCCCTTTGTGACAGATGTCATTAATTTCACTCCATGGGAAGGAAGCTGAGGCTCAGGGAAGTTACCACCAACAAGATCATTCAAATGCACAATTCCATAGCAGTTTTCAATATCCAACACTAATGTATATACACTGAGGTTGACACCATTCCAGGAAGAGGCAGGCATCCCCTTGTCTCGGGGCAGACATAAGAAGTACTTATTTTTATTACTCCTATTACCTATTCAAGTACAGAGAAAACCAGTCATGACATACTTCTCAACCTTCCTAATTTTGTGACCTTTTAATACACCTCATGTTGTGCTTACCCCAACCCTAAAACTGTTTTTGTTGCTGCTTCATAGCTGTAATGTTGCTACTGTTATGAATCGTAATGTAAATATCTGATACGCAGCCCCTGTGAAAGGGCTGTTTGATCCCAAAGGGATCGCGACCCACAGGTTGAGAACCCCTGTACTGGAGCCGAGCCTTTCAATCCGTGTGTTTTGGTGCCTGCAACAATCTTCAGAAAAGAAAGCCAAGGGAAGGCTCTTTAATTTAGAAATGGCTTATAGGATCATGTGGCATACCTAGCAACTGTGAGCTAAATCCCCAGTTCCCTGGAAGGAATAAAGTATGGTGTAAATTTCCGAGGAGGAACACGTTGCTGCTGGCATATGAGGCTTGGTACATGAAGCTGAAAATCCTCTGAGTCGAAACCGAATTCCATTTATGAGATGGTAAAGTAGGATGCGTTTAGTAATTTCCCCTTTTTTAAAGAGGCGTAGTTGATGTTCTGAAGCAGACGGTGTCTGCTCCCTGATGTAATTGATGGTGTCAGCTTCCACAAGCACATTGACGGAGGCCTTTAAAAGGCCCAAGAGCCTCGGTTTTCTAAAGCCACAGGCAGTAACTAGAATAATGGGATATGGCAAAGCAGTAGGCTCTACTTAGCAGAGAGGAGAAACATCACCGAAAACTCTCTCTGGAGGCTAGAGATGCAGCTCGGAGACCGAGAGCCACGAACTAGGGCGTGGCTTCGATCTCCAGCACCACACACAGGCACACGCTCCATCCATTCTGCCTCTGCCGTCACACAGACTTGGTATGGATCCAAGTGCTAGCACTTTGCTGGATGATTTGTGTGTGTGTGTGTGTGTGTGTGTGTGTGTGTGTGTGTGTGTGTGTGTGTGTGTGAGAGAGAGAGAGAGAGAGAGAGAGAGAGAGAGAGAGAGAGAGAGAGAGATTGTGTGTGTGTGTGTGCCCTTTGAAGGCCCTGGAGCCCATTTGAAACTGGAGTTACAGGTGGTGTGAGCCACCTGCTGTGGGTGCTGGGAACTGAGCTCAGGTCTTTCCCAGCAGCAGTAAGCACTCTTAACTGCTAAGCTACCTCTCCAGACTCCGCCCCCCCTCCTCCTTTTTTTATGACACCAAGTTGGCTTGGAACTTGCTGTATAACGTAAGCTAGTCTCAAACTCAAGATTCCCTTATCTCAGGCTCCCAAGCGCTGGAATTACAAGTGTGTGCCACCATACCCTGCTCTACTTTCTGTAGAACAGGACTATAGAGCAGGAGAGAAGAGCGGGCATGCCCAGCAGCCCTATGTAATTGCTGGCCATTGTCACACACTGGTTGTTGGTAGTGGTCTCAGCTAACTCTTGCCTGGCTACATGAATAAGAACCCTAGCATTTTCTTCCAGGCATATTGTTAGTGCCGGAAACACTCTTCTTCATCTCTCTGAAATTATTTCCCAGTTTCACTCTAAGCTCAAATCCTGAAATTCATATACTGAGACAAGGTCCTATGTCTGTGAACTCCTGATGCAGTCTTTCAGAGAAAACCATCCCTAGGGGACTTCGTCCAGTTGTCTTACCATCTATGTTATGGATAATAGGAAGGGGGAAGCTAAACAAAGGAGATTAGATTCAGAGTTCTTCTTCTGAAAAGAAAAAAAGGGGAAATGCTGTGAGAAAATGCACTTGTACACTGTAAAGATTTATCATTCATGTTGGTTTAGTAAAATGCTGATTGACCAGTAGCCAGGCAGGAAGAATAGGTGGGACAAGCAGACTAGGGGAATTCTGGGAAGAGGAAAGGCAGAGATGGAGTTACCAGCTAGACACAGACGAAACAAGATAAGAATGCCTTACTGAGAAGAGGTACCAAGCCAAATGGCAAACATAGATAAAAATTATGGGTTAATTTAAGTGATAAGAGCTAGTTTAATAATAAGCCTGAGCTAATAGGCCAAGTCGCTTATAATTAATATAAGCCTCTTTGGGACTGAATGGCTGTGGGACCAGGAAGATCAGAAACTTTTGTTTACAATCTAGATCCAATTCATCATTTGCAGAGCCCAGAGGCAAACAAAACTGTAAAAGTCCAGGACCGCGAGGGGTGCACCCACACACTGAGACAATGAGGATATTCTATCGGGAACTCACCAAGACCAGCTGGCCTGGGTCTGAAAAAGCATGGGATAAAACCAGACTCGCTGAACATAGCAGACAATGAGGACTACTGAGACCTCAAGAACAATGGCACTGGGTTTTGATCCTACTGCACATACTGGCTTTGTGGGAGCCTAGGCAGTTTGGATGATCACCTTACTAGACCTGGATGGAGGTGGGTGGTCCTTGGACTTCCCACAGGGCAGGGAACCCTGATTGCTCTTTGGGCTGACGAGGGAGGGGGAGTTGATTGGAGGAGGGGGAGGGAAATGGGAGGTGGTGGCGGGGAGGAAGCAGAAATCTTTAATTAATTAATTAACTAATTAATTAAAAAAGAAAAGGAGAAAGCAAGCTAGCCCAGCGTTCACCACCTGACTGTCCGAAGCGTGCCTAGCCACCTCATGCCCCTGTGGGGCCTCCTTCCCTGCCATGATGTGTGTATTCTAACAGTGATACAGAATAAACCCCTTTTACTCAAAAAGAAAATTATCAAATGGGGGTGGAGAGATGGCTCAGTGGTTAAGAGCACTTACTGCTCATCCGGATGTCCTGAGTTCAATTCCCAGTGCCCACATGGTGGTTCAGAACCATCTGTAATGAGATCTGGTGCCCCCTTCTGGCCTGCAGGCATACATGCAGACAGAACACTGTACACATAATAGATAAATAAATTTTTTTTTAATTTTCAAATGCCAGTGAGATGACTCCACGGATAAAATCCTCGCAGAAGCAGCCTGACAGCCTGAGCTCAAACCCCAGACCCCGTGTGGAAGGAGAGAATCAATTCTCAAAAGCTGTCCTCTGACCTCCAGCTCTCAAAAGCTGTCCTCTGGCCTCAACTTTCTTTGAATTGATGAGCTAGAATACCATGCATTTAACTTAATTGTCCATTTATTGTAACTTAGACTCTTCTCTTTGAATCTCATGCCTACAGTCCTAGTTAACTAGTAAACTGAGGCAGGAGGATTTTGAATTCAAGGCCAGCTTGGGTCACATAACAAGTTATTGTTTAAATTTTTTTTCTGCAGTCTTGAACTACCAGAAATTGCTTAAGAAGTAAGGTAACCATGGCTTTTTACAACAATTAGCAGATAAGCAGTAATAATGATAATAATAAATATAAATAAAATAATAAGAAGAAAACAATAATAACTGCTTAAATCATCTAATTTTCTCATATTTTTAGTTATCTACATTTAGATTTGAGCTGTGGTTGACTAGGCCAAAGCCTGACAACATCCCGGTACTCAGATGATGGATAGAGGCCTGTTATCAGCTATGGAAACAAAAAAGGTATAGAATCTTGAGTCCAAAAGAAAATCCAAAGCAAAAGAAGCAGGAAGTCACCTTGTGCTAGAATCACAAGTCCACAAGGCAGGACACGTGTTTAAGCAAGAGAAAACAATGCAGCCTGTGATATTCCATCTAGGAATAGCCTGCTGCACAGTGCACAACTTATGCAACTCCATCAACCTCTCTAGACAGAGGGAGCCAGGGTCCCCATTCAGGGGGCAGCTAGAATTTAGGATGAAGGCTGCCTGGCCTGGTGACATTGCCAGGAGAAGGCCTGTGGACCAAGGCAGAGCCGTGATCACCACAGGACACAGGACTGGAGTGGATAGTAAGAGAGTTAATGGCCTGGTACTGCTTACAAGTGAGGTTGGCACAGGAATTGAACTTGATCACACTGATGTATTTGTACCAACTCAGACCTTCAACCCAATTGTTAAAATTTAAGGAACTTTGAAAGACAGCTGTTAGACAGGACTGTGACTAAAATCTATCCTATAAAATCATAACCAATAATGTATTGTTTTTAAAAAGTAATACAGAGACCATTACAGAAAAGCACAGTCAATCAAGATGCAGAGTTGTGGAGCCCAAGTTTCAGCTGATCCATCCACAACACAACCCCTACAGCTAAGGGCCAGGGACCATTGTAGAAGAGGGGCAGGAAGAGTAGAAGAACCAAGGGGTCAAGGATTTTGCTGTGGGGTGACATAATAAAGTTTTACCAATATGGCTGTGTAAGCACGAGCTGAACAAGGAGAGGCAGAAAGCTCAGGGAGCCTCAGTTACATAAAGAACTCAGTCCTACATGAAGAACTACAGGCATGTTGTAGAACTATGGCATGCTCCATACTGAGAGTGGAGAAACAGTCTAAGAATGAGCACACAAGTAGCAAATATTCAGTCCCCAAACCCATATACACATAACATTATACACACTGAGCAGGATGTATTTATATATTTATATTTTAAACATACGTAATACATGTGTATATATGTGTGTATGTATATATGTATGTAATAATTTTATATATGTAAATAATAATTATTAAAGAATAGGAGGCCATGAATTTGAAAGAGAACAAGGGGGAATATATGGGAAGGCTTGGAAAGAAGAAAGAGAAATAGGGAATAATATCTCAAAAAATAAAAAAATTATTAAAAAAATTAATAAACACCCAGAATATTTTTTAGCCTGACATAACATAAAATAGTAGGCAAGTGAGAATTTGTCACCTATGCCAAAGGGCACAAGGGTGTTGTTTGTTTCATTTTCTGTAACTGCCACACCCTATTTCTGAAGCCCAAGGACTCATCTTAGACTCCTTCCTTCCACCCACCCCTTAGTCACTAAATAATCCCCACGTCCCAGAAGCAGCATGTCAGTCAACTGCAATGACATTCAGTTTCCTTCAGTCCACACCACCCAATACTTACATAGCACAATAGAAATGAACGGCTGAAAAAGAAACATGAAAAGCAAGGACGCCAAAACTCAGGCCTATTTCTTCCATTGTATTTAACAATTATAAAATTATGACTTGAGCTTGCTGCAAAGATTTTTGAAAGCCTTACAAGTTTTGCATTTATCTGACAAACAACTGGGAGGCTATGCCAGGCTTCCAGCCATACTTTGAGAAACATGTCCGATAAAGCCACTGTAAATTGAAAACAGCAAAAGTCAAAAGTGCATTGATAACCCTAGCCTACCAAGTTTGATAGCTCAGCTACACACTGCACTGTGTCTGTCGTTCCTTACGATTATGTGACCTGCTGGGAGCTGCGTTTGCCGCTGCTCTCCAGCACCATATGACATCATTGTACAGCATTACTAGCCAGGGAAAGATCTTCCTACAAAACTCTTCTGACTGGGTATTATTTTCCTATCATTGTAAATTAAAAAAAAATCATTAATCATAAGTCAGGGACTGTTTGCACCTTTAACATCTTTAGAGCACCGCAGTCCTTCCTTTAGTTCAAGTCCTGTAGGCCTTCCTCAATTCTCCTATAAGCAACAACTTCCAAACGACCTCCCTACCTTTCAAGTCTTACACCCCTCCAGTCTACCTCTGCTTCAGAACCAATGAGATTTTTTTCATTTCAAATTGAATTACGTTATTCGGCATCTGAAACCTAATGAGTGGTTGCCTATGTCTTTAGGAAAGAGTCTAGAACTATGCAGTATTGGGTTTGCCTCTTTCTTCACACGATCATATCCGCATCCTCACACACTGCCCCACAGCCCCACCACATAACCCCTCTCATACACACACCGTGCACACACAGTGTGGGTGGTGCCACCTCTGGGCATGTGGTCCAGGATGCTATAAGAAAGGAGGCTGAGCAAGCCAATGAAGAGTGTGCTTCCTGGGTCTCTCCTGATTCCTGCTTCTAGGTTCCTGCCTAAAGTTCCTGCCTACTTCCTTTAAGACAGACAGTACTCTGTAAGCTGAAATAAACCCTTTCCTCTCCAAGTTGCTTTTGGTCTTTGTAATGGTCTGTCCTATCCCTTTAAGAGACAAGCCATGCCCACTCCCTCCTCCTCCCCCTCCCCCTCCACCCAGGCAAACTGATCTTCAGCTTCCAGCCTGAGTCCTTCCCTTTCCCTGTCTCTCTCCCAAACGAGGCAGCTCCTGCCTGGATCTCTTCTCCCCACTTCTCCCTTTCCCCTTCCCCCTCCTTTTCCTTCTCTCTTTCTCTCTCTCTCTCTCTCTCTGCCTCTCTCTGCTCTTCCCCCTTCTCCCCTTCTCCCCTTCTCCCCTTCTCCCCTTTCTGATTCCCTTCCATAACCCACTAAATAAATAATCCAACCTCACTCTGCATGGCCTGCCCATCAGTCTTGATTTCTCATCCACCATACGCTGCTCCCTGCCTGGGACTCTCGGAGAATGGCTGTGCTGTTTTATTTTTACCATTGCAGTCATGGTATGTATCCCAGCACCAGAAAAGCAAACCAGAAAATAGAAAAGAGTAGGACCAGGAAGAAGGATTAGGAACAACCTTCAAAAGCCTGTCCCCAGCACCAGGTAGAACATACTTCGACTTTCCACAGTTCCCCAAAATACAACCAGATGGAAAATGAGCATTCAGAACCTGAGCCTAGAGTCTGGAGAGATGGCTTAGTGGTTAAGGGCACTGTCTGCTCTTCCAGAGGACCCAGGTCGGACTCTTAGCACCTACACGGCAGCTCACAGTCATCTATGACTCCAGCTCCAGGGGCCCTAACTCTCTTTATGGGCTCCAAGAGTGCTTTACACACGTAGTGTGCAGACACACATAGTGTGCTGACACACATGTGGGTAACATACCTACACATATAAAAACTAAATAAATCTCAAAAAAAAAAAAGAGCCTATGAGAAGTGCTCAGGTTCATAGCACAACACGCAGGGCCTTGCACACCGAATGACACACACCCGTGCACCCTCCTTTTCTTCTCCCCACCCCCACACACTCCTCTTGTGACAAAGCTGCACACTTTTGCTCACGTCAAGCTCTCTACCTGCAGCCTTCCTCCACCTTTTCTCTAAAAACAGGATGGGTCTGGTAGAAAAGGAGGAAGAAGAGAAAGAAAAAAAATGACCTACATCCTTATCAAGATTCAGTTCAAAGGTCATGCTCCCTGTGAACTCTATCTGACTCCATCTCTCCAGCCAACCCCTGCCAGGGAAAAATCTGCTATTTACACCTTTGTGTGGTCAGTAGTTCCCTACTGCACACACGTGACCGACTGTGATGCTCATCACACTGAAGTCGCTCACTACATCCTTAAGCTTCACTTGGACAGATAACTCGTGTGTGCTTCTTCATGACTTCCCAGGCTCCGCAGCTGCCAGCACGCTGTGAGCATTTGGGAAAGGGTGGGAGGAGAGAAGGGATGTAGAAGCGGATGAGAAAATAACGAAGTTGAAAAGTAAACACTGGGTGAAAGAATGACAGCATGTTCACCCTGCGGAGGAACTTTCATTCTATCCTCTTTGTTATCACTCTCTTAAATGGGGTCATAGCAAGCTCCCTAATTAGATTGGGGGGGTGGACCTGGCAGGAGTTTGAAGAGCAGTTTTTAAAATCCTTCTTCTACACAGACAAGGAGATAGGGAAGAGATGCACGAAGAGAAGAGATGGCTGTAAAGATACTTCAGGGGTGGATCAGCAAACCTTTCTTGATCAATAAAAATGTGGATGGCTTCAAGGTATCTGGCTGTCTTATTAGTGTACACAAATCACTATCTGATATATGAAAAAGCACTATAAAATAGCGCAGTAGTTAGATCTTGGGAGAAATAAGGCCTTTCGGCCTCAGCTTCCTTGATAGGAAGTTAATGACATTTATCTTATAGGGTATGATCGGGATTCAGTAAGATTATGCATGAGAAGTGGTTAGCACAGGCTAACATAGTAAGTTCTTGTTAGTGTTCACTACTATTTTTCTGTTTAAAATTTCTTGAGTCGCTGGACCCAGCTGTGGGTGAGGGGCATAAGAACGAGGGCCGAGTTTGGAGGGAGGGTGGTGCCAGAGGGCCTTGCCTTCTGCTCCGTGGCTCTTTCAGAACATTCCATGGAACTCAGGGAAGATAGCAGCCACATAGCCACACTGCCTCCGCATCTCCGTTCACCAGCCTGTCTGCTTCTCCTACCCCTGATGGGCAGAGCACTCTGCTCCCCAATACCTCAGGCCCAAAGGAGCCTCATCCTGCACCAGCTTCTGCTCCCTTCTTCCCAAATGTCCTTCATCATAAGAACCATCTACCTGTTGCCTATTCTTGCTTTTCTAGAACAGACAGGTTCTAGAATATATGTGTGTATATACATATATACACGTATACATATATACGTGTATATATGTATATATAGTGTGTGTATACAATCAGCAATGGTTCTTGCTGATATATTGGTATATATGTATTATACTGATGGGCTGGGAAAATGGCCCAGTGGTTAAAAGCATGTACTTTCAGAGGACCAGAGTTTGAAGCCCAGCACCCACATCTAGAAGTTCATGGCTACCTGTAACCCCAGTCTTTTTGGAGTCCTGGGGCACCTGCATGCACACAATACACATGCAGACGAGCAAACATAGACACAAATAAAATAATTCTTTTAAATATGTAAATAAAACACAAGGATACTATACTGAGCCAAGTGTGGCGGCTCACACCTACAATCCCAGCAGTCAGTAAGCTTGCCAAAAGTTCAGGGCCAGCCTGGGCAGCATGAGTTCTAGGCAAGGCTGAGTTGCACAGCAAGACTGAAAGAAAAAAATACATAAATACACAGCAAACTTAAAGTCATATTTGCAAGTAATCATTGTTAACAGTATGAAAATTTGCGATGAGAAAAAGTTCCTGAGGATATATTGGTAAGTGCTCTTTCTAGCAGCCTTTCTCTGTATGTACCCATGTACATAAGCGTCTGTTTCACAGAAGCTTTTCCACTTTAAATTCTAGCCTGAATATTTTTCCATGTTTTATTTTTAATCCCTGTAGCACAATGTTAAAGGAAGTATAAACAGCCTATTATCTGGATGATTCACGTTCAACTTATTGAGTCATCCCTTACTACTGGATCGCTTTCCGTGGTTTTGTTAAGATAAACAGCGCGGGGGAGGAACGCCCCTCCTTCCATCCCCTTCCATTTTAGATTGTTAGGGAAGTCGCTGGGAGCAGGACTCTTGCATCCAAGGGCGCCTGCAGCTTTTAAATGCTTTAATGCACTCTGCCAAGCGGCTTTCCAGGAAGCTGTGCGAGAATGCATTGCTACTCACCGTCACTCGGCTTTCTTCTCATTTTATTAAAAGGATTTTTTTCATCTGTAATCAAACATGGCATTTCATTGCTTTGTTCTACATTTCTATGACTAAAGGTGAAGTTGGAAAGGACAGGGCTGAGGCTCAGTGACAGAGTAACCAGCCTAGCATGTGTGAGGTTCATGTTGCATGCCCAGAAACATGGGTGGGGACGATTTTCACGCACGCATGCGCACACACACACACTTATGCTTTTCTTGGTGATGCATTTCTTTATGTTCTTTGTCCATTTAGTCGTTTTGACTGCTTACATTTTCCTGGATGATTTTGATGAGCTCTTTGTAAGAGGAAGGTGTTAGGTCTCTTGCAGTGAAGCTAACTGGAAATATTTTCCTGACTTGCTTTGCCACTTGTTTCTAAGCTTCGGTGTCTGTAGAGGTGATGGGAACTGCACTGGCATTTTTCTTATTTTCACCTCTGGGATTTCTTCTGCTGCTATTAAACTCGGACCCTTCTCCATCCATATTACCAGTTTCATCCTCAAGACCTTGCTGGAAAGTAGAAATTAAAAGTCTCTTTCTGGTTGGCAGAGGCAGGCAGATCTGAGTTTGAGGCCAGCCTGGTTTACAGAGTGAGTTCCAGGATAGCCAGGCCTACACAGAAAAACCCTGTCTCGAACAAACAATATAGCACAACACAAAAACTTCTCCTTCTCCAGAAATCTGTCAACCAGGAAGTAACACAGATGTACACAGAGCTAAACAGCTTGAAGGAAGACAGCTTATCCTAGGGAAGGGAGGGAAGGTCAAGATGACGTCAGGGGCTACATTTAGCTGAAACAGTTCATCACTTGGTTTACTGTCTTTTTTTAAAATTTGAGCCATTTAAAACATGCACAGAATTGTGCTGTTTCTAGAACACTTGTGAGAGGAACGTGGTGGCTCAAGCTAGCTCATCCATCCCTTCCTCCTGACTCTGAAAGTTACACAGCAACTACAAGTGAACGCCCCAAAGCGAGCATCCGTTTGGTCTTCTCACAAGTCTGTGAAATTCTCAGACCAATGAAATGGCTCCGTGGATAACGGCCCTTGTGTTCAAGCCCCAGAACATGAGTTCAGTTCCCAGAACCACATGGTGAAAGGAAAGAGTGCTCACTCCTGCAGGCTGCCCTCCGACCACCATGCCCATGCCTCAGCACACACACAAATGTGCACAGAACCAACGAATCCAGTAATTTGGGGAAAAAAAAGGCTAAGGAAATTCTCTTCAGTTTTGGTCTTATTGCTATGTTCCCTGGATTTTGGAAAACACCTCACAAAGAAATAAGTGAATTGAAAAAGTAGAACAGGAAACAGGCAACCTGGGTACAACCACGACAACTGCTACTTAGTGACAGTGACGGAGGCCTCCAAACATCAATCAGCTCAGCTGACAAGGGCATTGCTTGCTTAGGGAGCCTCCACGACTACGATTCTCAACTGTGCGTCACGACCCCCACATGGGATCGCATATCAGACATACTTACATTACGACTCATAACTGTAGCAAAATTACAAAAACAATTTTATGGGTGGGGGCCACCACAACGTGGCAGCGTTAGGGAGGCTGAGAACCACTGCTCCACAGAAATGCTTTCTTTGCAGGGAGCTGGAAATGCAGGGTACAGAAACTCCCTGCCAAGCCTGAGGACTTGAATTTGACCTCCAGGAGGTATATGCTATAATGGGAGAACCTACTCCAGGAAGCTGTGCTCAGACCTCAGTGCTAGAGCCATGGCATGCACACACACGCTACATACACATGCTCCATACATATACACACATATCGGATAGAACTGGAACTGCCTTTTTATAGGAATATTTTTTCAGTGTGTTAGGGGGTTTTAAAGATGTCTATATTTTTTATACAGTAATTCCATTTCTAAAAATCTACTTTAAAGGAATCATTAGAAATATGTGTCCCCAGATGATCCACTACATTCCAAACAGTTTCAAAAACAGGAACATTAGTACAGAATTATTGGCAGAATCTATAATCATACATACGTTCCAGGATATTATATGCTCATTAAAATCAGGTTTAAAAATATTCTCGTGTCTAATGGTTAAGAATATGCTTCCTAAACCAGGCCGTGGTGGCACACGCCTTAATCCCAGCACTCGGGAGGCAGAGGAAGGCAGATCTTTGTGAGTTTGAGGACAGCCTGGTCTACAGAGTGAGTACCATGACAAACTCCAAAGCTACAGAGAAACCTGTCTTGAAAAACAAAACAAACAAAAAGAGAAAAATATGCTTCCTACATTGAGCATGGTAATATATACCTTGATATCCCAGCTTTCAGGAGGCTTAGCCAGGGAGATCATGAGTTATAGGCTAGCCTAGACTATGTAGTGAGATCCTGCTACAAAACCGAAAATGGGCTGGAGAGATGGTTCAGTGGGTAGAAGTTTTCCTGCAATCGTGAGGACCTAGGTCTGAATGCCTTCACGCATAAAAGCCAGAGGTTGCTATGACATGCCTGTAACCCAGGGAGAGGTAGGGGGTAGCAGCTGACAGACAGCTTCTGAAAGCTGCCTAACCAAAACCATGAGCTTCTGGTTCAGTGAGAAGCATTGTCTCAAGGCAATAGAGGAAGATTCTCAAATCATGTTTTGACTTCTGCATGAATACAGAAAGGAGTTCACATCTGCGTACACACAATACATAATAAAGGGAAACTTATGCTTCCTGTATAGTGTTATCTTTTAAGGAAAAATCATCTTACAAAAGAATCATACATACCTAAAATTGTGACAAGTTCTTTAGGTATGTGTAAGGAAACACACAAATCTATAGCATGATTACAGATTCTCTTCACATTCTGGATTCTCAAATTGTTCTATGATTCACATGTTCTATAGTAGGTCAATGGTTTTTTACAGATGTTTGTTCTGTACAATGAAAGACAAATCCTTGCAACTGACTGCAAGTTCACCGACTGTTCCCAGATGCCTTTCCAAAAGACTAGGTGACAGTGACAGGCACAATGTCTACTGAGCCCTTTATGGAAAGGATACAAAGAAGTGCCTTGTCTTTTCTTAAGAACTAAACCAAGAGCTCAAGGTGTAGCTCCATTGGTAGAATGCTTAGCATGCATGAAGGCCTGGGTTCATTCCTAATACTTCATAAAACTGGACGTGGTGACACACCTATCCCAGCACGAGGGAGGTAGAGGCAGGAAGAGTCAAAAGTTCAAGTCATCCTCAGATATATAGCAAGTTCAAGGTCAACCTGGGATAGATAAGACCCTATCTAGGTAGGTAGGTAGGTAGGTAGGTAGGTAGGTAGGTAGGTAGGTAGATAGATAGATAGATAGATAGATAGATAGATAGAAAAACAGATGGACAGAAATACAGACAGATGTAGCAAAACACTAATTGGTCTTAATAATAAAATCCCAGAGTCAGATATAGAGGTTAATGCTGAAGATCAGAGAAGCAAAAATCCTCCTCAGACAGCACCTTCAGACTGCCCTGAGATCCTGCCTTTTCCCGCCTTATAGTCCTCTCTCCACCCAGCCTTACCACTCCTGTCCCCACCTTCCTAGTGCTGGGATTAAAGCGTGGGATCCCAAGTGTTGGGATCACCTTTGAGTGAGCTCTGTTTCTCTTTTAGACAGATAATCTCGCGTAGCCCAGGCTGATTTTGAACTAACAGAGATCCCTCTGCCTCTGTCTCCCTAGTCCTGGGATTAAAGGTGTGTGCTACCACTGCCTAGCCTCTGGTGGCTTAGCTCTGCACTTTGATCTTCAGGCAAGCTTTATTTTGTTAAAACACAAATCACACTCGGGAGGCAGAGGCAGGCAGATCTCTGAGTTCGAGACCAGCCTGGTCTACACAAGCTAGTTCCAGGACAGGCTCCAAAGCTATAGAGAAACCCTGTCTCAGAAAAACACACACACACACAAATCACTACAGATAGGTAAGTAGGTAGGTAGGTGGGTAGGTAGGTGGGTGGGTGAGTGGGTAGGTAGGTACGTGGGTGGGTGGGTAGGTAGGT
>JABTXL010004601.1:416009-438299 GCA_025134845.1 Neodon shergylaensis | reverse complement strand
ACTTAACCAATGAAATCAACAGATTGATATATGACACTCCCACATCATGTAACTTGAGTTCTAGGAGACTCAATGCCCTCTTCTGGCTCCGTCAGTTGTTGGACACACAGGGTGAACACACATGCAGGCAAAATACTCAGAAACATAAACTAAAGTTTAAGATATTAACATTTTATTATATTCATATAAGAAAAATATATGAAAATTCATTGATACAACCATGGCCCTTTATACTCCTTTCTCTTTTTTAAAGCTTATTTTTAATAATAAAATAAAAGATAAAAACAAAAACTAACACATTGGACTTGAACAAAACAAACAGAATAAAAAGAGTTCACGAGAAGGCACAAGAAACAGAGACTCGTGATTTGAAAGCTCAGGAGTCCCATAAAAACACTAAGCTGGAAGCCATAGCATCTGTGCAAAGGACCTCATGCCGACCCGCGTAGGCCTCTGCATGCTGCCTCAGTCTCCGTGAGTTCACATGATACTCCCCTCTTAAAAACAGAGAAAATGAGGCTGGAGAGATGGCGCAGCAGTAAAGAGCACTGACTGTACTTGCAGAGGACTCAGGCTCAACTCCCAGCACCCACATTGTGTCTCCCACCCATCTGTAAAACCAAGCTCCAACACCTTCACACAGACATACACACAGGCAAAACACCAATGAATATAAAATAAAAATAACTTGATTTAAAAATAAAGATAGATAACTTTTAAGTTAAAAGACATGAAAGACAGACTGATGAAGCAAAATGTGTCAAATTAAAGTTTCAGAAGAAGAAACCAGTGAGAAAGGCAAATATGAAACCCTACTAGCTGAATGCCCCCCAAATGATGAGAGGTGCCAGCCCCAAAATAAAGCCTAAGGCAATGGTTCTCAACCTGCGGGTAGCCATCCCTTTGAGGTCAAATGAGCCTTCTACAGGGGTCACCTAAGACCATTTAAAATATCAGCTATCTACACTATAGTTCATAACAGTAGCAAAATTAGAGTTGCAAAGTAGCAACAAAATAATTTTACGGTTGAGGGTCACCACAAAATGAGGAGCTGTATTAAAGGGAAGATTGAGAATCCTGGTCTAAAGAACTTCAAGCAAGGTGAATCTTGAATTTCATTTTTTGTTTTAACCTATTTGAAAAACAAATTAAGTAGTTTTTTCTTTCTTTTCTTTTTTTAATAACCAAATAAGTAACTGAGTTCAGAAAATGGATTAAGAAGAATGGTACCTACAGGTGGTTGCTTTAGTAATATTTACTTTTATAAGTTAACTTTACTTCCGGCAATACACACAAAGCCTGCCCCACAACACCCGTCTTCCTCAGTAGTTCTAGATGTGAAAAATGCTAATCCAAATCGCCCTGAAAATGTAGGTTAAGGTTGCGAAAAGTACAGCGTATGTAATCATCTCCTGTATAAAAGGGGAGAAGCGTGAGAGTTTTAGCTGAGGCCCTGCCTTAATTCTCCAGAACTTCAAAGAAATAAAACCTTGTCTTAGTGGCAGTACTGGCAAAGACACTGGCAGCCGAGGCCTTTCTTCACCAAAATTGTCTTTCAACCACAGATACATGACTTGAAGCGGGAACCTGAAGTGCAGTAAATCTTGAATCAAGAATCGAATTCAAAATGAACTACGCTAATCTACAGAAACACAAGAGGAACTAAATCCAAGTATGGTAATAACTTTTCACACCGCCAAAATTTCTCAGAAAGTCATTGGCTTGTGTGACTGTGTTTTGTCTTTAGGATGAATTATATTTCCCCAATACTTCAGAAAACTTTGATTCAACAAGATGCTATGTACCTAAAAAGAGCAAGCTGGATCACAAAAACAGCCATCCAACAATTCTTTCCAGAAACTCAAGCACTCAACTGAGCCCCGCACTGAAGTCAGGATTCTAAGAACCAGTCATTAAGGGGAAATTCCAGAGAAACTAGAGAGCACAGGGAGAACGAGACAGCCAGCACCAGCCAAGTCTAGGGAAGCAATGCCCAAAAAGAAAAAAATTAACCCATTCTCTTGATCTTTTGTCGTGGTGGTTTGGGGTTTTTGTTATTGTTGCTTGCTTATTTTGTTCGTTTGTTTGTTTAACTTTCTCTCATCATCTCATGATCTTTTTATTCTCCTGTGTCAGGACCGCCTTCCTATATTCTTTGCACCCATTATCTGAATATCTTATCTGTATTTTCTTCTATTATGCCTCCCACTTGCGTTTTTTGTTTTGTTTTGTATCGTTTTGTGTTGGTTGGTTGCTTGCTCACTTGCTTGATTTTTGAGACAGAAAGTCTTGTAGTTCAAAGCAACCTAGAACTCCCTGGATGACCGTGAACTGATCTTCCGGTCTTCATCACCCAAGGGCTGGGACAACATCTGTACACCACCATGCCAGGATGCGTCCATTCTGTGGGTCGCATACTCTATTTCCTCTCTCTAGCTCCTGGCTGGCTGCTGAGTTGGTTGGTCCGGGATTTTGTTGTTGTTCCTTTTTAAATTTTTCCCTTCCTCTATCTTTTCACTTCTGACCCAAAACAGATGTTTCTACTCTTACAAAATATAATTTGCTGTTTCTTATTAGCATCATCCAGTGCCATAATGTGCATGATTCATCATAGCTGGAGGAGATGATGCTCACACGGGGTGTCAGCTCTCCATCACAACATTCCTGACAAAGTCAGCTTACGGGTGGAGTGATTTATTTCAGCTTACAATTTCAGAGATTTTAATTCATGGTGATTTAACTTCAATATTTCTGGAACTACGGTAAGGGGAGGTATCACAATGACAAAATTGCTCACTTCATGGTATACAAAGAAGCACACAGAAAAAGGAAGAGGGATCCTAATGTACCCTTCAGGAGCATGGCCCCACCCACCTGACTTGCTCCTACCTCCTCAAGGTGCCACCACCTCTGCATAGCACACCACCAGCTGAAGAACGACCAAGCCTTAAACATTAAGTCCAAACCACAACATATAGTCCTCAAGCCCTTTTTTATTATTATTTTGAAATGTTAGTCTCATTTTCTTACTGTGACCACTCTGTAGTTTTCAAAATACTTTTAATGAGCATTGCTAATCAATTCAAAATTCATTAACAATGACTTATTTGTTCTATTTTATTTTTAACATAGCAAAACAAAATATAATAAGATAACATGAAAACCATCACATCGAGGCAGGACAAGGCAACCCAACCAAAGGAGTCCCAGGAGCCATTACTGACAAGGTGATTCCTGCTAATTCTCCAGCATGGTACTTGTTTGTGTCCTCACGTTCCACACTCTATCAGGAATGGGCTGTGTGGTCAGTAGAACATAGCAGAAGTGATGATACACTACTTTCAAGATCATAAGATACACTGCAATTTCCCTATTACTTATTACTTACCTGGTTACTTGCTCAAGTAGCTGTTAGGAGGGGTCATGATAAAGAACCAAGGATCCCTGCCCACAGCCTGACTGAGTGTGACATGCCACTATGCCAGTGTGCAGTATGGAGGCGGGGCCTCCCGCTCAGAACAGTTCCTGATGATCACAGCCCTGGTCAATGTCAATGTATTGACTGTGACCTTCTTGCAGATTCCCAGCATAGCCAGCCAGCTAAGCTGCTCCCCAATTCCTCACAGATTGTGAGGGATAAGAGAAAGCTTCTAACAATTCGTTATGACGAGACAGATAATTAATGCACTTGCCTCTTTTGCATTAAAAAAATACATATAGCGTTTCTTTCTACATTCCATTAATAGTAAATATACACACACCAGGTCCAAAAAGGAAATACCATTTACTTCTGGAACTTTCTTTTTAATTTTCCAGTGTTTCTGGGTTTTTTCTCATATAATACATACAGTCTAAAAATAAGAATTTAATATGTAAAAAAGTCTAAATTGTATAAAGTTATGTTCTTGCTAAGTATAGTAGTAGTTCACACCTATAATCCTTGGGAGGCAGAAGCAGGAGAATCAGGAGTTAAAGGTCATCCCAGGCTATATCAAATCCCAGAATATTCAAGGCTAACCTGAGCTATATATCAAAAAAATAGTTAAATCAAGGTTTTTATGACAAAGTATAAGATCATCTAAATAACATCATCAAGAAAAAGCAATAAGATGTAAACTAGAAGCTAAATCCCACTGCACCATGACAATGCATTGCATTCATCCTAAGATACTTTCTCTAACTACCCAAAACCTGGCACCAAAGAACATCCCCTTTTTGTTCTTGTTTTAAATACATTACCCATACATTCCTTGCTCATAATTACATTTTTAAATAACTGAAATTTTGCTAAATCATATCAATAGGTATTATTATGTAACTTCCATGGCTGATTTTTTTCCCAAATTGAGATGTGAAGTCATCCTTTTAATAATCCATTAATGCAATCTAATAATGCTATTAACCTAAAACGAACACTGACCGTCAAAGCATCCCTCCAATCAGAACTGAGCTCCAGTGTGACATCATTTCATCGAATCCCTCTGGGTCCGGCTAAGCCATAACTGTGACTCTTTTCTTGCGAAGTATCCTGGTGGATATAATGTGATCATCATTTACATGATCCAAGATTAGGCTGACAATAAAAAGGAATTAGATCAAAATACCAGTCAAGAATCCTTCAGCTTGTGTTTCCCTTATAAAAGAAACACACTGCTAGATTCCCCGTGGCCTGTGAGGATTTTGGTAATCTCTACGGATCAGATGTGGAATGAAATTCATTAACTGATTCAACAAATATTTGTTGAGCCCTGACTATGTGCCAGGCGGCATGGCAGAGCTAGGAAGCCGCAGTGAGAGGTGGCTGCTGCTTCACGGGCTTCATACGGCAATGGCAAAACCAAAAGGGGATGCACCGGGAGGAATTCATAGCTGTGGTCCACCAGACTTGGTCCTGGCACAGTTATGAATACCTTTTTATGCGGATTCACCCTCTCTTTTGCCCTAACCTCCCAGACTCTCAAGCATCCTGTGGGAAATATCAGGTGTCGTTTGGGTTTGGAAGTTATATCTCATCCCCAGAGATTTTCAACGTATTTTGAAAACCTGCTGTCACTGAGTGTTTGCGAAATGTAAATTTAGAACCTTATAGTTCTTTCGCTATCCCACTAAAGATGCATTTTCTACCAATCACACTCTTACATTAAAATATTGGAGTCTGACCAATTCAAAGATTGCAAAAGCAGCTATGACACCTGCTGTTTGTGGAGTCCTGCTTCCACGTCCCTGACAGTAAACCAACATGTGACTCTATGCCAGGAAGCTTCCCACCCCCACACACAGCAGACTCTGTCCAGAAAGTGGATGGTTTAACCAAGAACCTATCAGAATCTATCCAGCCCCATCCCTTTCAGAAAACCCTGGTATTCGGATCTAGGAGCTCACCCTCTCTGAAGTCAAAACTGAGTTCTGGTGTGGGGGCCTTTTCCTGCCGCCACTCAGGTCCACCCATCTCACCCGGACCACTCAGATGATGGACACAGGCCCTACCCTCACTCTCTAAAAGCACCAATACAAATGGCCTGCACCAAATATTTTGGGAGTTGGGTCACTTGAGGGTGGAGACGGAGAGTGGGGGGCTGCGAGCAGACCCGCCTTCCCATTGGCTCAACCCTCTCCTCCTCCCCCAGGCTCCAGGCTTGAAGTTCCTGCCAAATCCCTGCCTTTGTCTCAGAAACATTCCGCCCACACCCCAACCCCTCAGGAGCTCTCTTCTGCTCTCCAAACTCTCAGGGTATTTTTCAAAGTAAATACATTTCCCTTTCTGAGAGGAATTCTGGTGCCAACTTTAATAAAATAACATTCCTCAGCTTTATCGCATATGATGCACCAAATTTTATTATGATTTTTTTTTAAATGTTAGAGCAGCTTCCAGCGTTCGAATAGACAGCAGGAGGTTTCCGCGTATTTTAGAGCTCGGGAAAGCCTAACTTTTTCCCCAAAATAAAATCGTTTAAAAACAAAGGGAAACTACAAACAGAAGTGCCCGGAGGAGGGGGCGGGACCGGACGGGATGACGACTAACAATTGGTTTTCCACGTTGGTTCCTAGGGGGCCTTTAGAGGGGGTGGTTTGTCATCAGGGTTTCCACAGCCAAGTTACATAAAACAGAACACCCCCTTTCACTTTCTAGACGCCCATTGTGTTGGCAGCGAACTGCGATGTGCTTTGGGGACACACACACACACACACACACACGCACGCACACGCCCTTTGGTTTGCGGGAACACCGCGGGCTGTGGCGTTGTCTGATCCTCTCTTCATCGAGCGACTGAAGGACTGACACACACGAGATGACATCACGAATTCCTTAAATTTCATTAGAAACAGCCGCTGCTCTGTCACCCCAGGCTGGGCCGTGAGACGTGCTTTTATTATTATTATTTTTTTTTCCTGAAGAAAATACAAAATTGTTTCTAAATATAAGTTAGTTTGCTGAACCGGCAAGAGTCAGTGCCTCTGAGATATTTTATTTCTGTGATATATTGGAATGTGATTCCTCTGGCTTTCACAACTGAATGTGAAAAAAGTTGAAGGCCTTTTTATTTCTTTCTTTCTGGAAATGTTTTGTGGAGATATCAGGTTCCCCGCCATTACTTGTTCCTTGGCTCAGTTGGTAATGGGTATATAAACTGCCTTGTGCAATTGCAAGGAGCATAATTTCCACATAATTTGGGGAGTGTGGTTATTATTCAAATATTTATATGCGATTATTACAGCTGTCCTTAGAACATCTGCTGCTCTGCGTGTTCATATCAAGCTCCCTGCCTTTCTTAACTCCACTCTTAATTTCTTCTGATTCGCCGTTGCTTTATCAGCACAGTGGTTCTTAATGACATGGCCACTTCTGCTGTCTCCACGGAAGGGAATACTGATCCAGAAGGAAGAACTGTCAAACCTAAGAACTTCTACATCAGTACCAGCTTGCTCCCATTGAGAAGCAATTCATCGTGTTGTTTGTTTGTTTGTTAAAACAGGGTTTCTCTCTGCAGCCCTGGCTCTTCTGGAACTCACTTTTTAGACGTGGCTGGCCTCAAACTCAGATATCTACCTGCCTCTGCCTCCCCATCAGGGCATTAAAGGCGTGCAACACCATGCCCAGCTGAACTCAGGAGTCGTGTATACATCTGCTGTAGCACTGAGCTACAACCCTGGTCCTTAGTGTCCTATTTTTAAAGCAATACGACTTAGCAAACATCCAGTTCATAAGGTTTTCTAGGCTAACAATAGAAATGAGCCTCCAAAGTAATTCTTCCTGTGCCTCTGTTTGGCCACTGCATTGAAAAGCAAGCCACGGGAATGCCACACAGAAGGACCCAAATTGATGGCTTTCCTCACCGGGTCTGTTTTGAGGGCTTCAGTCATCTGATCCCCACAGCTGTGAATCTCTTCAGGCATCCAGGTCCCCTGCCAGCTTCACAAAACTCAGGCTCCGGGGAAGACCTAGGAACAGTGTAATCTAATCTAGCTAGTGCCATGAGTAAAAAAAAAAAAAAAAAAAAAAAAATTTAAATGGCATTTGGGTGGGTAGGATACAGTTTTGAAAACTACATTGTGAATTTATTTTTAGGGTTGTGGAGCATTCAAATCAAATTGACCCTTGACAATGCCTTTAAAGAGAGTGCGCTGAGTTCCCAGGTTTTTAAAAATAAATGATTTTCAAGAAGGTTCTGGGCCACTTGCAATGTACTGAGAACTGTTTGAATATGGATTCTATTAAAAAAAAAAACAGTCATTAAATCCCTGCCTTATACAAGAAATCATGAGGATCACAAGATGAATGTACTAGCCCTCTCCCTTAGGAAACATATGGCCTCAGGCAAGATGAAGAGGGTGGCAGTAATAAAAATAACTCTGACTGATAATTACTGTTTGCTTCACTATATTATCTTACGTAAGCTTCATGACACCTGCCGTAAGTAAGGACAATTACTAATTCTCATTTGCAGATGAGAAAAGTGAGGCAGAAAAGTAAAATAATCTTCCCAGGCCAGAAGACAGACCAAGTAGTGAAACCAAGACTTAAATTTCAAGAGGCTAGCTGAACTGTGGTGGCGCACTCCTTTAATCCCAGCACTCAGGAGGCAGAGGCAGGCATATCTCTGTGAGTTCAAGGCCAGCCTGGTCTACAGAGCTAGTTCCAGGACAGGCTCCAAAGCTACAGAGAAACCCTGTCTTGAAAAACGAAAAAAAAAATTTCAATAGGCTGATGCTGGCCTCCCCGCTCATCACGGCTGGGCTGCATCCAGACAGATGATGCCAAAACACAACTATGGATACGGTTTGAGCCATCAAGGAGGACAGAGTTTCGGAGAGACCTGGGAGAGATGCTTTCTTAAAAATAAGACTACCCTAACAATACAAATGAAAATCTTAGAAGACTTTTGCTTTCACACCCTCCTTTTTAAACTATTTTGTATTTTGTTCTGGCTTTTCTTCAAGCTCCCAATGTCTTTGCCATTATCCTTCTCAGCTCCTACGGTCTTGGTGTTTTGCTGAGAGACAACAAGCTATGAGAAAAGAGCCGAGAAACACTGCCAAGGCACCATCAACCAACCGCATCCCTCAGCCACCTCTGTCTCTTTACCCCACGCTGGTGTGCTGCTGGATGAACTCTGCACGCTCTCATCCAGGTTTGCTCCTCCACGCTACACCAGGTTTTAAGCTATCTCACTCTATATTCCAGCCTGATCTAGAACTCTAATTTGAGGCAGTCCTCCTGCCTCAGCATCCTAAATGCTGGGATTATGGGTAATATACTACCACTATGCCCATCTGATTATTTTCTTTTCAATGATTCCATGTCTAACCATTGGAGAGCCAAAGTTTGTCCTTCTCTATTTGTTCTTATTCCCTTGATGATCTCATCTGAGCAAGTGGCTTTCAATATCCCTTGCATGCAAACAACTAAAATTTGTATCTCAAATATAGATGCATTCTAAATTCCCAAATCATATATCCAATTGCTTCTCTGCTGAATGAGCCCTACTACCCAGCCATCTAACGGGCATCCAAAGAAGGGAGTTTCAAAGTGTGATTCCCTCATCTCAAACTACTTATTCTGGCTATCTTCCCCCTCCCTAATCAACAGTAATTTCACTCCTTCAATTGCTCAGGTCAAAATAATAGAAGTAATTTTTATTCCTTTCCTCATGTGGCAAAGATACATGAAGAAACTGACCATTTCCTACACCTTGATCTCTTCTAGTTGTCTTCCAACAATCATGATGTCACATCTTCAACATGTCGCTTACTTCCTCCTCGACATCCCTGTGGTGGTCCCTGCCCTGTGGACCACTATACAGCTGCTAGCAATCCTTCTATAACCTAAATCAGAGCATAGCACTCCCTGCTGTCACCTCCAAACTGTAACTGGAGACTGTTCATTCATTTTCTGGCTGCCCAGACCCAAATAATCACACAGAAACTATATTAATGACAACACTGTTTGGCCAATAACTTAGGCGTATTCCTAGCTAGTTCTTACATCTTAAATTAACCCATTTCTATTAATTTATGTATCACCATTAGGCTGTGGCCTACTGGTAAGATTCTGGTGTCTGTCTTCTTCGGCAGATACATGGTGTCTCCTTGACTTTGCCTACTCTTTCTATATATCTCTGTTCAGATTTCCCACCTTGCTTTATTCTGCTCTGTCATAGGCTGAAGTCGCTTTTTTATTAACCAATGGTGATAAAACATATTCACAGCATACTGAGGGGAATCCCACATCACCAAACAACCTCATCTCATTTGCAGAACAACACGCAAAAATCCTAAGGCTGACCTACAAGGGGCTGCCTCATCTGCTTCCCACATTCCTTTTGAGCTCTCTGCTGTTTCTCTCCATTTTCCTCAAATACTCACTCCCACCACACAGGCCTCCTCGCCAGCCTCTGAACACAGCACACTCCCCTTCCACAGATGTCAAAAGTTCTCCCCACATCATGTCACTTCTCAAATTTAATGTTTGAAGGAAAGCTATACACTCAACTCTTATTCCCCCACAAGTAATACTTTTGTTATGTTCTATTACCTTGCTTTGTTTTGGGTTCTTAGGACTTACCATGGGCGGAGACGGATTGATGATTCCTCCTTTGATGTAGACCCCAACAAATGCTTATTGAATTAGTGACACTAAAAGTTGGAGAGGAAGGTGAGTGCCAATGAATTGTGTTCCATGGACACACTGTAACAAGGGTTGCCAACTGGATTCCAGAGGGAAAGAAGACAGAGTTAGAGACTAGTTGAAATGTGTCTGCAACTTGGACCGGCTAAATTAAGTAAGATATTTGCAGTGATAGCGGAGGAAGAATCCAGAATCCTGTTCTCTGGGTCTCTTCCTGCCTGTACTCACTGAACAATACCAGACTGTATTGGTTACTGGGTTCCTGGCAACTGAATAGAGACTTCCTGTTTGCTCACCACTGGAACTTTCTCCTACATCTTCTTGCCTCCCCCTACCCCAACACAACTATACAAGCATCCTACTCATCTTTCAAGCAAAGTCTACTAAACCAACCCCTCTGAGGACTTCTCTGCCCTTGTCCTCCTGCCTATGAACTTGATATGTTTGTGCCTTCTACCTCACATTTAACATCACCCACAACATGCTGGTCCATTTTTACGTTCCATGTCCTCCTAGGTTTTTTTTTCCCTTTGGTTTGGTTGGGTTTTGGTTTCTCTTGTAGTACTGAGAATTGTACCCTTCAGGTTTTACACATTAGGCAAGTAGTGTATCGCTGACCTACACCCCGTGTTTGCTATTCTTTACAACTTTTTAAAAATTAAACTTATTTTTAAATTTCATATATGTGTACTGTGTTTAAAACATTTCTCCCTCCCTCGCCTCTCTCCAACCTCTTCCATAACATCCCCCAACCCCAATCACTCTCAAATTCATGGTCCCTTTTCTTTAATTATTATTGTTACCAATACACACAGTGCATGTGTGAGAGTGTAATATGTAAATACATACACATATATGTCCTGCTGGTTCCATTTAGTATTACACACATACACATATATACTATTGATCAGCCATATTATATTATATTATATTATATTATATTATATTATATTATATTATATTATACAAAGAGAGAGAGAGGGAATTGACATCATTCAAAAATGAAAAGAAAATTAAGCCAGGTGTGGTATGACATTCTTGGACTCTTGATAACCAATTAAGGGCTTCATCCCTGAAGAACACTAATTCTTTCTCAACAGTTGCTAATTGGGCATTTCAGCATGGATGGGAGAAATCTTATTAGCTACCTGAAGAAACAGTTCTAAATCTTCTAAAACGACAGTGCCTCTCCTGCACTCTGTCTTAACACTTCGCAGCATTTCTCATGATATAATCAAACATTGTAAGCACTTTTTCAAAGATTTCAATTTGTCACTAATTATAAACCAATTAAGAGCACAGACATCCTTGTTCAGACCCCAGAGCTCGCAATGGCATATAACATATATAAATAATCATAATAATGAATAAGAAACTGAAGTTCCTAACATGGAGGACTGTATCTGATACAAAGACCATAGCACTTTGTCCTCAAATCCACTTTATCTGCTCCATTCATTCTCTTTGTGTTATACATCCTTGATGTGGAATATCCTTCTATACGCTCTGAATATGTGTTACTTTTATTGGTTGATGAATAAAGCTGCTTTGACCTATGGCAGGGCAGAATATAGCTAGTCAGGAAAGTCAAACTAAATGCAGGGAGACAGAAGGCAGAATCAGGGGAGACACCAAGAGCCTCCAGAGGAGTAAGACGTCACAGCATTACCAGTAAGCCACGGGCCACGTGGAGATACACAGATTAATAGAAATGGACTAATATAAATGTAAGAGGTAGCCAATAATAAGCCTGAGCCCCATGACCAACAAGTCTAATTAATATTAAGCCTCTGAATGATTACTTTGTAAGTGGCTGCGGGACTGAGTGGGATACAGAAAAGCCTCCACCTATATGCCCTATATTTAAACTTTTTATTTTAGAGCCAGAGCAATATACTCTACTGTAATTGTGATCGCAAATGCTCCTATGAGTTTTGGTCAAAGATATTTTTTCATCCATTTGTTTTTATGCAATTAGCACATATTTGTCAAGTGTCCACTCCATGCTGAGGTGTGCGGGATAGGAAAGTCAGTCCTCGAAGCACAGGCAAGATCAGACATATCCACTAGTGTTGTCACGTCAGTAAGTCACAGTGAAAATTCAGGAGAGAGAAATCTTTAGAGCTGCTATGAATACAGAACGTTCCAAAAGATCCAAGTGGGACCTTTTAAAGAAAAATCATTCGTGACCGGCATAAAACAGCTTGAGAAGCACACAAACCAGACTTTGAAACTCGGGGCCTCTGGCTTGAAACCTTTAACTTCGAAGCATACCCAGCCAGTGATCAGTTATCCTAGCATTTTAAATGTGAAGATACTGCCTGACCTCTCCTTGACCCTCACCTCCACTACACACACAAACACACACACACACACACAGAGAGAGAGAGAGAATTGACTTGACTAAAAAATTGAAAACATCATTCAAGAATAAAAGAAAATTAAGCCAGGTGTGATATGACATTCTTGGGCTCTCATCCTTGTTTTGTTTCTTTTTTAATTTTAAAGTTAGGAAAGTCCTTTTCCTTAGAGACGGAAGTCTTGCTAGGTAGCCCAGGCCAGTACTGAATTTACTCTACAGCCCAGGCTGGACTTGAATCAACAACCCTCCTGACTCAGTCTCCCAAGTGCTAAGATTATAGACATATTCCATCAAGACTAGATTGTCTTGTTTATTCTATCCCAGAGATTTCAGCTGTTTCATATTATATAAAATTGTCAAGATGGCACTTTTTTTAAGTAATGGTTTCCTTGTTTATGAGCAGTGTTCTCAACATAGTGAAGGTAGAACAATTAAAGTCTTTTATGAAATTTAATACTGAAGAAGAATAGAAGGTTTTGAAAGTTGATTTAAGCCTTCATTGAATCAACATTTGTAGTGGAGAAAAATCTCAAGAGTTCTTTCCATTGATTTAAGTCTCTGATTTCTTACTCAAAGCATTTATAATTTTCAGATTGATTCAGATGGTGACACACAGATAATTAGTTCATCCAAATAGCCATATTGGCTCATGACTTAAAGGGAAACAAGATAAAAGAAGAAATGAGGCGTGGCGACAGAAAATTATACAACTAAACGAAGCTAAAGCCTATCTCCGTGCAGCTCAAGCTCAACAATATCCAGTCTTAATATAAACATGTTTTCTCCAATAACAAAGCCGAGGCCATTACTGTATCCTAAGTTCCTACTTCCTCTTTCCTTCCCTGCTCCATCCCAAGAGCAGTCCCCAGCTGTCTCTAGCCACCAGCAGTGTTCGTGGCACCCTGTTTGTTTAAGATTTAGACCCTTCTGAAAGAGAGAAGCAGGTGTTAAATTAACCTTGGGTTTGCTCTTGCAGCGCCACCTCCATGTAGGATCAGGAGCAGATCCTGTGTGTGGGCAGGGACTCTCACTTCCTGTGTGGCCTTGGGGACGATGTAATACTGAAACTAACTCTGCAGTGGGGTCAAATGAAAAGAAAATAAAAGAGAACACTTACCTCATAGGAGTGTCATTTGGACGAAGCCAACTTTCTTTAAAAGCCAGTGTCAATGACAGTTGTATCTAAGAACCAGTAGCAACTAGAACTGGGTCTTGTTCTCTTAAGAATTTCTCACATTTGCTGTGATGGAGAACGATATTGATGAGTCTTTCTTCTCTAGGCCGTCGTGTGGGGAGGGGGTGAGAGAGTGAGTGTGTGTTAGTGGGGGCGGTGAGAGTGGGGGATGAGAGAGTGTGCATGAGTGTGTGTCTGGGGGATGTGAGAGTGAGTGTGTGTGTGAGTACGTGTGTGTGCTCTCGTAGGTACGCACTCATGTAGAGATTTACCTGCACTTGTGTGCAGAGGTTGGAGGTCAACCTTGGGTGTCAACTCTCAAGAGCCACCCAGGTAATTTTTTAAATACCGTACATATGCTTGCCACAAAAGGCTGACAACCTGAGTTCTTCACAGCCCACATAAAAACTCATGCAGTAGCCATACATGTAATCCCAGCTCTGCTGCAAAGATGGCACTCCTGGCCGGCCCTTACAGTGGTTAGAAGACAGAGTTGGGCTTTGATACTGTAACAGGTCCCTGGAACTTAGCACGGCTGATGCCATGATGAAAGTATCATTTGGGCCATTCCATCTGATAGTGTAACCTGCACACAGGCAACACCACCTGCCAAATGAGAACAAAGGCTTAATCCATCCAAGTCACAGTGTTGGGAAAATCTCTAAGTGTGCTAACCCTGCTTTTTGGCTTCTGTGGTTCTGATTCTGGCTAACTGTTCTTGCTAACTGAGGTGTGTCAACCCAGGATGTGGCTTTTGTACTTAAACGCTCACCCTGAGAAAGACTCGGGGCTATACTAGGATCCTGAACATCCAGTATATTTTCTGGCTGCCTAATAATGACTTTCTATTGGCTTGAACCCGTGTCCGAGTGGCCTTCTCTGATGGGCACCTCACAGCATGCCGGGCTCCTGCCCTAAGACCCCTTGGCTCTCTCCACCATCACAGTTCATTCCACAACAGTGTTTCATGTACCAGCTATGCATCAGGACATGTTCTCAATCAGAAAGCCAAGAAAACAATACTTTTGTCTGAAGACGGTTGATGTAGATCAATGACAGAACACTCTCCTAAATGCTGGGTTCCAGTCCCAACACTGAAAAGAAATACATGCAATATATACATGCCCTCAGACCCGGCTGTTTTAGTTACTGTAGATTTATCAAGAAAAAGCTTCTTATATAATGTATAGTTTATAGTGCCATAGAATTTTAATAGCTAAGAAAAAAAAACTAACAAAATATGGCAAGGGGATAAATAAGAAGTGGCTCGATTGAAGAGAAAAGGAAGGCTCTTAAATAGTGTGGTCAGAGAAGATATCTCTTTTTAAAAATCTAAAAATTGAGGGAGTAAGTCAGGTGACTATCCTCAGAGAGAAGATCCTATCTGATCACAGGGACCTCGGATGGCAAAAGCCAACCCTAAGGGACAGATGTGAGTTTAGGGAAGGGTATGACCATTACACATCAGCTCTTTAGTTGGTTGAGTTGGCTTTTTAGAACTTTATTATTACTGTATGAGTGTGCATGGATGTGTGTGCATGCAATACAGGTGCACAGAGCTTTTAAACTTTATTGTTGTTGTATGACTGTATACGAATGTGTGTGCGTGATAAGCTTGTCCGTACAGGTGCACACGAGCTTTTAAACATTGTTATTACTATAATTATTATTTTATGAGTGTGTATGATGTGACTGTGCACACAGGTGCACATGAGCAGATGAGAACCCATGGAGGTCAGAGGACAACGTTTTCACCAGGATGCATCTCAGATTGCCAGATTTGTGCAGTGAGCACCTCACCGTGACCTCTCGCTCCAATCTTCTTTAGTTTTTTTGAGTTGTGTAACTAGGGCTATGCTCCAGCTCACTGTGTAGCAGAAGATGGTGTTGACCTTTGGATCCTCCTGTCTTGACCTCTCAATTGCTAGGATTAGTAGTGTACACCGCCCAGGCCTGGCAAAGTTTTAAACCCTAACTTCCTTTTGTTATATGGTTTAACTTTGCTGCTGCTGGAGACCAAACCCAGGGCTTTGGACACACGGAGCCGTGTTTTCCCACTGACCCACAGCTCTGGCTCCATTAAGCATTAGTTTTCTTGCTTATGATTAATGTTTACTTGGCAGAGACTTTGGGGAAAGCACAGCTTCTCAAAGCGAGTCCTCTGTCAATCTTGTTGAAGGAGCAAGCCTACAGAGATAACATAATATTATTCAGCCATGGAAACCTTTCCTTAGAGAGCATCTCAGGGGATTAGTGCTGCACAGAACACTCTGGAAAATGCTGTGCCACACCCTGCATTCACTGGAGAGAGGAAACTGGGCTAGGCTCTAGAACGCCAGGCTCTGGGTGAACCCGATGGAGGCGCTCTCAGAAGCGCAAAACCCACGTCTGACAGCGAGGGACAAGCTCTGTTTTGCCACCGAGGCCGTTCTTCCACCTTGTTTTCTGCCAATGGTCTTAAAACATCTTTGACGGTTTCCCAGCTGCAGCTCAGTGTTCTCTACGATTTTACCCTGCTTTGCTGGCTGCCAAGTTCTGCTGACCCCCTGAACTTCCCTAGTGCTCTCACTGGGGACGTGGGAAGGCATAGGAATCTACTCAGAGGACGCTTCTGTCTCTGGTGGGGATAGAGAGACAGACGTGGGGACTGTGTTGCCGGAATAGCGTGGAGTCGGTGGTCTCTCCCCCAGCTCCGGTCTTGTTACACCCTCTCTGAGTCCGCGTCTGGCAGAAAGCACCTGTGGAAGAAGACCCGCCAGGAATGCTTGTGCGTAGACTTGGGAAGGACTCCGAGGTTTTCTGCTGGAGTCAGGAAATGACTGGGAAGCAGCTGGCCCGGGCTGGGCTGAGGGCCCAGAAGCAAACTGGAGTGGGCTGATCCAGAGATGTCAGCAGAGGTCAGCTGGATCTGTTAGACTAGAGGAGAGGCTGAGAGGCGAGCATCTGGTCAAAGGTGTCGCTCGGCAGGCTTGGACAGAGTGGCCTAAGTACCAAAAGCGCTGTCTGTGACTTTGTTAAAAAAAAAAAAAAAAAGTCAGTTATATGCACAGAAGTTAATTCGTTATGTGTGTGACTCTAAAACACATAAAAGTCAGGCTGAGGGTATAGGTCAGTGATAGATCATTTGTCTAACATGATCAGAGTGGGTTCGATCTGCACTAAATGAAAAGAAAGAAGGAAAGGAAGAAAAGGAGAAAAGAAAGAGAGAGAGAGGGAGGGGAGGAAGGGAAGAAGGAAGGAAAGAGAGAAAGGGAGGGAAGAAGGAAGGAAAGAGAGAAGAAAGGAAGGAACGAAGAAAGAAGGAAGGAAAGAAAGAAAGAAAGAAAGAAAGAAAGAAAGGGAAGAAGGGAAGGAAGAACTATTTTAACGGTACTGCTGGGAGTTCGCTGGGTATCATCTTTTACATGGTCATCACCAGCAGCATTGTTATTCCTATTTCACAGAAGGCAAAACTGAGATTCAGAAGGAGTAAGTGACCTGCCCAACGTCAGCAAGCTAGTTAAAGACCCATCAGGGAGGCAGAACCAGATCTCTCTGATTTGAAAGTCATACTCTGTTTTTCCCTGTTACACGTTGTTATCACCTCGATTGCACCTTGGTGTAATTAGAAAGTACTAAGCGACTGTTACATTCTTTCCTTCCACACCCATTCGCCCACTAATGAATTACTATATTCCATAGAATCCACACATTCCAGGGCCACATGGAATTTTATTTTTTTAATAAAAGGAATTTATATAATGTAGGATAGGGTTTTCGGTTTAATTATGTGATTGGGTGGTTTTGGTTTGTGTTTGACTTTGATTTTTTTATTTGAGTTGCTTAGGTTTAGTATGCGGTTGGGTGGGGTTGAGTGGGGTTGGGTTGTTTTGGTTTTGAGCCAGGGCCTCAAGCAGGCTAGGATGACCTTGAACTCCTGATTCCCCACCCTCATCCCCCTTCCGCAGCCTCTTAAGTACTATAATTAGTTACAGGCATGAGCTACCACGCCCAGCTATAAAGTAATTTTGCATGTAGCATATACATACGCTTCTTTACACTTTAAATTGACTCTCGATTGCTTGAACTATCTAATTTAACATAAAAAGTTGTCATGCTCCATCATTTGGAGAAAAATGTCAAGAAAAATCTATACACACCCAATCGTTCAGTGCAGATCAATTTCTTTCAAGTCTTTTCCAGTCACAGTCCATTGAATTCGTGGATGTGGGATTTGTGAGCATGGGGACTGACTTTGTTTTATTTCTTTTAAATCTCCTTTATCAGATGTTGCCAAATCAATATTGATGTTGGTTGATCAATAAACATCTGTGTGGTGCTTAAGAGAACCAGAAAGCAAATGATGATTTTTTTTTTTTAAGAATCATTTTTCCATGACATAAAACCGGCCTAGTGCAGCTCCTCTGAAGTTGCCCAACTGCTAGCAGCTTGGAGCGCTTATGTGAAACAGCCAGGCCAGACCTTCCTATGCGATGTGAAGACTCCACAGAGTGCCGGTGCCTCTCGGCATCCCTTGGTGTTCTCATTCTCCCTCTCTTCAAACTGCTCTTTCAAACTGGGCGGTGGTGGCGCACGCCTTTAATCCCAGCACTTGGGAGGCAGAGGCAGGCGGATCTCTGTGAGTTTCAAGGCCAGCCTGGTATACAAGGCCTAGTTCCAGGACAGGCACCAAAGCTACAGAGTAAACCTTGTCTTGAAAAAAAAATGAAAAAACAAACAACAACAACAAAAATCTTTTTTTCAGCCGGGCGATGGTGGCACACGCCTTTAATCCCAGCACTCGGGAGGCAGAGGCAGGCGGATCTCTGTGAGTTCGAGACCAGCCTGGTCTACAAGAGCTAGTTCCAGGACAGGCTCCAAAACCACAGAGAAACCCTGTCTCGAAAAAAAAAAAAAATCTTTTTTTCTAGATTGCTTAGATGATCTAAATTTTATTAATAAAATTCATCTCTGTAGCTGAGTGGTAAAACTATTTCCCTGGCCTTTTCAAGGTCCTAGATTCAATACCCGGTACTGTGGAAATTTATCTGAGCCAGGCACAGTGGCTCATGCACTCAAGAGACAGAGACAGACTATCAGGAGTTCAACACCAGCCTCTGCTACTTAAGGAGATCGTGGCCAGCTTGGGTACACAGACCCTGTCTGAAAAATAAAATAAAAGTAAAAAAAGAAAAGAAACCCAACACTGAAGAGGTAGAGGCAGGAGGATGGTGTTTGAAACCCAACACTGAAGAGGTAGAGGCAGGAGGACCAGTATTTGAAACCCAGCACTGAGGAGGTAGAGGCAGGAGGATGGTATTTGAAACCCAGCACTGAAGAGGTAGAAGCAGGAGGATCAGTATTTGAAAGCCTTCATCAGCTGCATGATGAGTTTGAGGCCCTGTCCTGAGAAGAAAGAGCAATGGTGACAAGGAGGGGGGTAGAGAAACCTATGAGAAAAACACCAAAGAGGAAACATGTTTGATCTTAGTTATATGCTATGAAATGTACGGCACTAACAGTCAGATCATACAAAGAATACTGTAAATAAATAAATAAATAAAAAATTTTAAAACCCCTTTCCTGTAGTTGCATTAACGGTCCCCATATCGTGCCCATAAATTGCAAAATATCTGCAATTAGTTTTCTAAAGGAATATATCTACAATTGAAAGGTAAATTGAGAGACAAAAGTACCTCATTTACATTGAATCCAAGAAGTTAAAAGTATACCTTCTGTAATTTGAAACAATTTTAACTCAACATTAAAGCTACTGCATTAACAACTCCTTTGTAGTAAGGCGACTTTAGTTACTGAGGCTTCCCACCCACTCTTCTCAGCCTTCAGGGGCCAAGGCAAAGGCTCACAAAGCCTACCCCACTTGCACGAAAGTCACATGTTACCCTCCTCCTCAGATGCTGGTACCACTGAGTGAGAATAAGACCACTACCACAATTTTTGAGACAAATTTGGAGCACGCTGTAGCAAATACTAGCCAGGACAGTGGCCACTGGTCATGTCCATACCTGGGATTCCCAGAGAATGGCCGTGAATTACGTTAGTCTGGTGCTCATATGGCAAAACCTGCAAGGCTGACATACGTCCCTCCTGCATCCAATGAGACACAAGCATACATCCTGATGTACTTCCGGCCTGCGTACTGCCCACCTATGTGTGATCAAGCGAATCCTATGCGGTTGGGGCAACCCACCTTGTGTACAGAAATGAAAACACATAGCTTGTCTTCTTACACGAATGACAGCCCCCAGCACTCCAGGAAGTCATCTGTCCCTGAGCAAGTGGGGCTTACAGGTTAGAATCATTTCTGTTTTTATAGATCTCTCAAGCACAGCATTTAAACTTGAAGTATGCCTTTAGCTCTCACATCCTTTCCCCAGTCTGGGTCTGTGTAACCACCGTCTCTATTTGAGGTTTGGTCTGTTATGACTTAAAAGTTTGGACTTTCTGGCTGGTTTGTTCCCTACTAGGCCTTCAACTTAAAACTTCACAGGACTTCTGCAGTTTCAAATTATTTATTTTAGCATGTGAACTCAAAGCAACATCAATTTTATACACTGCTAGACACATTTAATGGTGATCTGAGGGACACTAGAATAATTTCTGTTTGTCACTAAAACACAAGGACTCCACTACCAAAATATATGCACTTGGAGGGTCATGATATTGCCATCTATTAAAGTGAGAATATTTACTGCCTGTGACACAGCAGAGTCACCTGGAAGGGCTTTAATTTATTAAGACAGATTGCTAAACCCCATGAATATTCCAATGTAAGGTCCCAAATTTGCATTTCAAACAAGTTCCCAGGGAGCACCAATGTTTCATCTTTGGACCACATTTCAAGTACTTAGTGTATGTCAGACACCCACAGCTGGCTACAGCGTAGAAAATAAAAGGCTTAGCCCTAAATGGAACACATAGGCTGCACGGTCCTCCACAGGCTCAGGAGCTGTTGCAGAAGAAGGAATGGAAAGAGAGTAAGAGCCAGAGGCAGTGGTGACTATGAGGAAGCAGTAACATCTAAAGGTCTCAGTCCAGTGCAGAGAGAATGAGAGGGGACAGTTCTGGGAATCATGGTGGCTGGTGTCCACACTTTGTTGTTTCAAGCCCTTCTCTCCTTCTCAGACTTCGTTTTCTTTCTGATGTTTTTCTCCTCCCTCCTCCTCTTCGGTTGTGGAATATTAGTTGAAAATGTGTTACATTCATTTATGCTGTGGAGTATTTGTTTAATGATGCAGAGATGTTTTACATCTTTATATTTCATTTAACTCTGTGAAGCTGTGTTACTTTGCCTGTCTTTTAAAACACCTGATTGGTCTAATGAAGAGCTGAATATCAAATAGCTAGGCAGGAGAGGGACAGGCAGGGCTGGAAAACAGAGAGAATAAACAGAAGGGAGCAAGAAAAGAGGAAATGAAGGGGGCCAGTCGGTGAATGAAAACACAGCCAGCCATGAAGAAAAATGAAAGAAAGATACACAGAAGTAAGGCAAGGAAAAAGCCCAGAGGCAAAAGGTAGACAGGATAAGTTAAGAAAAACCAGCTAGCAACAAGCCAAGCTAACCTGGGCATTCATAAGAAAGATAACTCTTTGTGTGATTATTTGGGAACAGGATGACGGGCCCCCAACAACAAAGAGTAAAGAGTTTGCCGGGCAGTGGTGGCGCACGCCTTTAATCCCATCACTTGGGAGGCAGAGGCAAGCAGATCTCTTGTGAGTTCGAGGCCAGCCTAGTCTACAGCGCTAATTCCAGGACAGCCAGAGCTACACAGAGAAACCCTGTCTCAAAAAAAAAAAAAAAAAAAACCAAACAAATAAATATAAATGGAACACCAGAACGGGGTTACAAAAAGTACACACGTGTTAACATTTGCCAAAGTCCTGCTTCTTACTGTCTCCCCACCTTCCCATCCCCAACACCAAACACTGTCACAGTCACAAAATAATTACGAAGTTTGCAATGAGACGAGAATTCGTAGTGATTCACTCACGACAAGAATCACATTTCAGGTTCAGAAAGCATCCTGCCGCTGACACTGCACATGGTTATATTTGGAAATGGGTGCCCGCATCTAAAGCGTGTGGTGCATCTAAAGTCCAAATTCAGGTCATTTCGTGAATAAGACTATACCCACTTAAATCATGACCTCAATCACTAGCCAAATCATCCTTCAAAACAGTGTTCTCAACCTGTGGATCGAGACTTTCATAGAGGTTGCCTAACACCACAAGAAAACACAGATATTCACATTACAATTCAAACAGTAGCAAAATTACAGTTATGAAGTAGCAACAAAAATACTTTTATGGTTGGGGTCCCCACAACATGAGGAACTGTATTGAAGGGTCGCAGCATTAAGAAGATTGAGAACCACTGTAGAAGAAGCAAGAGGAGAAAGGAGGAGAAGAAAAGAAAATGAAAAGAAGAAGAAATAAGTCTGTGGTTCCAGCCACATCCACAGCAAAGCAGAGGAACAGTCATTCACATGAACAGCAGCAGAGGGACAGTCACATCAACAGCAGAGCAGAGGGACAGTCACATCCACAGCAGCAGAGGGACAGTCAGTCACATCAACAGCAGAGCAGAGGGACAGTCACATCAACAGCAGCAGAGGGACAGTCACATCA